>QNGE01001991.1:120819-132977 GCA_008508345.1 Paragonimus westermani | reverse complement strand
TACACTCCATTGACTCGACGATAGATTGTACTGATGCATCGACCGGTTTTGATCGTTTATCGGCAACCAGAACGATTCCTTTAGCCAGCGCGTCGTTCGAATTATTCCCAGATACATCTTTTGTGCACATGCTATGAGTTCGAGTGACGCTACAAACATGTCACCGCATAAGACGCGCATCTGAAACCGTTAGTTCATGCCACAAAATTCAAAGAGCTCATATCCTACCGGTGTGTTCATTATTACCAGGTAAGCCTTGTATGATATACTGGCTGATTTCTCTCACTTTCACTACGCTCTTGTTTGCCGATTGAAGCTCTTGTTTGCTGATGGATGTTAACTTATAAAAGCTGAACGTAGGCAACACAGACTGTTCCTTTTCTTCCTCGTGGTCAGATTCATTTAATGGAAGTCTCAAAATTCCGTCGGCAACTTCAAACCTTCTCATCCCGTTAAGTAGCAATAAAAACGCACCGAAGTTTCAGTCGCTTCGTCTGGTGAATACCAACATAACCGATGCCTGTAACGGTCGAACGGTGTGCGAAACGATTATAAACTAATGTTAGGTTACTAGAAGAAATCAATCTTTTCAGTAGACTTTAAGTAAAACGCTTACCCATAACCGTTTATCAAGGAAGGGTTCAGCTATCGATAATGCTCAACAGGTGCCATTCATTGGGCGATGCGTTTGCCACATAACTCAGGCAACGAATAAATTCCTCCGTTCAAACGAACACAATACACCGCTCACATCTGGATATTGTAGTGAACAATGTTACCATGAGTGTTGTGGAAAAAGAAAGAGATTTGCACAATCCATTCACTCCTTGTGCACCTTAAAATATCTCACTTATTTGCGGTCAGCACTACATGGCGACAACTAACGGACTGTTGGTTAGCCTAACCCCATGGGTTTTCCAAACTGGGTGCAATTCCAACCGGACACTCTGGCCTCACCAACTTCAGCGAAGCGGTAGATTTGATCGTCCTACAATAGCAAGCAGGGAGGATGTTACGATTTATTCATAATATTTGTCCATCACCAAGAGCAGATCCGTCCCGCAGCTCATTGAGACGTCAGCTTTCAGTCTTGCTGGCTAGACTTTCTACGATCGGAAACAGTAAGTGTCTGTCCTCAAGTTGTCGCGCTAGCTCAGCCGAGTAAGGCGCAGAGAACGTGATGTTAGGCTCCTAAATTTGTTTGCATACCACAATCTAATCTACTATCCATGGTGCAGTCGGTTTGATGAAGTGTTTACCAGATCCAATAACATGCATGAGTTTGTTTGTAATGGTTCATTAGTTCTGCAATGTTGTCTTACTTCAGCTATGTCTATCTATCCGGCTTGTTCAATGTTGACTTGTGAACGGCTCTTGTGTATTGTACCGTTCGTGTAATCGTTTTCTCTCTTGGAGGATAACCAGTATTTCAAGTGCCCTTATAGTAAATGTAGTGCGTCCTTTTTAACAAAATAATCTTGATGTTTATTTCGCAATTAATACCACCAGCAGCTGTGAGCTGAATATTACATTATAGAATATGAACCGTGCTGACTCATGCTCTTGACTGTCGGCCAGACAATACGGTTGAGGAGAACGCGATCGTCTCAGGTCGGTAAGTGATCAACCTGTTAGTGAAAAGATGGCACATACTTTAGGCTCAAATTAATTCCGTGAATCATATCTCTACTCTCATTTGTATCAACCGACAACTGTTGTTGCTTATCAAGTTACTCGCAATCCTTTCCAGATAGCTAGGGCTTCATACCTATTCTTTCATATAGTTCAAATGACGCATTGCTTATTCAATGCTTTATTCAGTTTTTGTTTTAACTTCAAATTTTGCTTCTTATCTCTTCGCTGTCTGGAGTGCAATACTGTGTAGCGATATAGTTCCAGTATGTGCCTTGCCAGTCAGGTCTTATCATCGGAATCTACTTGCCCGGACATAACCGTTTAACTTCCATACCAGCCCCCAATTGGCTTCCCAGCATTTACCTGTCTGACAAGCTCCCTTATCTTATTTCTTCGCGTTTTCACTAAATCTGTTGTGTGACTGAAATCACAAGGGGTGCAGCAAAAGTTCTGTGTGACATGTCATGCGTTGGCGTCCTTTGGTTTCAGTCACTATGTCAAGCTAATCCCGAACGGATGACGACAATTGTACGTTCAAGTGTTTCGAATAACTCGCAGCACAGCAGCTGTTACCAAGGTGGTTGAAATCGCAGTTTTCGACTGCCGCCTGTAGGTCGGTTATATGACCAATGCGTAACTGGATACTTCACAACGTCTGGTATTACCTGACGTACATAAGACGAAGCACCTAAGTGTGCAGGGGATGAGGGGGTTAGTGAAATTTGCTTGGGACAACATTATTCAACCTAGTTTCGGTTAGTGCAACCAGCTGACCGTGTCTAAGTTCACATGACCGTTTGACTCTGAACGAATTTTGTTATTTCGTCAGGCAATTGTTGGTTACATCATGTAACTTGCTGTTTTCTGGCCAACCACTCAGTAAACTCTCTTGCATATGTAACCACACAGCCTTCATTTGTTGATTAAATGCTGTGCGATCTGAAACTGTACAATCCAATGCAGTCTCAGAGGTTTTGCAGTGACCACACGCACAAAGACTATAGAGTTTGTGGTAGCTCGTCCGTCCGTCGATCATATGGTTCGGGATGCGACCTTTGTCACCACAACCGTTGCTCCGTAACCATGGTAGCACGACAATGCTAGATGACTGGTACATGACTTTGTGTCCCGCACAACAACGAAATTCCTGTATACTATACTCTGAAAATTGTTATGGCAACCCGGAGGGGCTTATAGCAACCAATAACCAACCTAAACTAGACGTTTCACAATTGTTTTGCTACTCGGTCGTATACCTCATATAGTGAGAGATTTTGATAATGACTCACGTTACACATTGGAACAATCCTTCGCCAGCTTACCAAATCCATGAACTTCGTGAGTGTCATTAACCAACTGTTATTTCCGTCTTTAAAAGGGCTGCCAAACAGTCATTTAGGAGCGCTCACGGTATCATCGCATGGCCGTTTCTGATATGCAGAAAGAGTCAATTGCGAAAACTAATGGTTGGGGTACTATGCGAATGTTCAACATTCGTTCGCCTCTTGCTTGAAAGCCACGTATTTTGGGCCCCAGCTCGTAATGGTTCCAGAACCTCCTGTTGATAACCCATTTGTTCCTGGAGCACACTTCAGCAGGAATGTTGAGGACGGAAGGTTTATGGCTCGATATTCTTTGAGGTGTTTTCATGAAATTTATGCTCCAGAACAGCGAGATACGAACGAACAACACAAGTGAAGCGTGTATACCACCCCGCAAATGTGATACACACCTCTGTCGTGTTTATGACTGTAGGGCTAGACCGATGACGGGAGCTAACTGGACGCACGAAGTTTGACACCAATATCTCACCGCAACTGCATCAGCACAACCCAACAACTGGGGCACTTTATTTGGGCGAACACGCGCCAATACTATGGTGGTCACCGGAGCGTTTTTTCAGAATACTGATGTACGCGTTTCCCGCAGTCTTTAATGTATGACCAGAAGAGTGTCGACTCATCAGTGCGCGATACGGCTACACTTCCATACTTGCATGAGAGAACTGAACTGGCATGCCACGGCCGGCAAACCATCTACGGCAAGCTTGGATCAGGCAACCTTGTCCACCACTGCCAAATTCACTTTATGTTAAGCACGATCGCAATGTCACATGCGATTGCTCGACAACATATTCACTCGTGACCAATGAGCAATTTGCCTGCTCACGTCTCGAGCTAACAATTGAGTAGCTCTCCCATCAAATCCCATGCATAACCGAGCGATTAGGATTCCCGAGACACGTGCAAAACTTCGACCTCACTAAAGCTGCCAGGCGATATTTCAGACCTCCGGCATTCGGCCAGTTTCAGCCAACTTGTCCACTATTCACAGTTGATCGCACAATTCGCGTTCACATAGGATTTCCAGTCAGCCCGTTTGGCAGAAAGCACTAGTTTCTGGTTTCTCTCCATTCGCATCTTCTCTGTTTTCGTTATATTTCCCCATCTGTGGCCGCCTTCCTCAGGCTAGCTTTTCTGCTCGCATTAATTTCTCCTTATGTCAGAGCTGACTGGAATATCCTATATGAATCTTCGACATCTCTTCCACTGTCGACGAATTGTCAATTTACCAAGTGCTCTCCAGAGGATGCAACGTAATATCTGTTGTTCATAAATAGCCCCAACATAATCAAAGCTCACTGGTGACGATTGTTCCCGAGAAGGATTAATAGAAAAATCCATGAGGATGCGACCTAAAAAATCATTTACAGGTGATTTCCAGTTCATCCTCTGATCGGTGTATATGACCCCTACAACTTGCATAGCAGTTTCCTCAATACTTGATCTCATCCTCACCCACGTGTTTTATGCTGCCGGTTCGTCAAACAAGTCGTCACCATCAGTCATTTGTCTGCATTCCTATTCAGCCCATTTACTTTGCGCGGAATTAGAAATCTCCCAAATGTTCTTCCGTTACCCATTATTTCCTTGTGAGTTCCCTTGGATTTATTATCGTTTCTTGTCAGTGGCAAGTAGTTTAGCATTTAAAGGAACTTCCAACTCAACTTGCATGCAAATATTTTTCAGCACCGTATCATCGCGATCAGAAAGTGCTATCAACCCTGCTAGGGAACCTAAAAAATATGTAATCACAAACTGGTGTAGCTACAGGTCGCGTTATGTTTTGGTATCGGTTTCCCGAAATTTTTACCGGGATTACAAGTGTTATGCTCGCAAGATCCAGTTTAACACTGGGTCGACGACAGCGCTTCCATGAGCAATGAAGCATTCGGAATAACCATGACCGAAGAGCTACGGAGGTTGGCACGCAGGTATGAAAGTAAATCAACAGGGTTGTAGACAGTTTAATGTGATTAGAAACGTTTTTGTAATATAATCAAAATGTTTATATCAAGAGAATGCTGCAACAACAAACTTGCGGTCAGACAGACCGAAAATACTGTTCTCGTTACGAGTTAGCCCAATACGCGTTGTAGGAGCAAGAGTTGCTTGCTCTCGCTAGATGGTCAATTGTTTCGCGAAGATACGCCCACCTTTCACTCTCACTCAGTGGGGTGGATCCTGAGAATGTGATGCAATACTCCCGGATTTTGAGTTGATAAGACTGCACAAAGCTGGTGTCTTTAAGACGGCATTTCAGTATTGGAAGGTCACGATGATGTCCAATCTGAAATGAGAAATCAGCATTTTAATGTTTTGCACATTCCGTTGTTACTTCACAGAGAGTTCTGATGGGATCACGGAGGACTTCGATAATAACGATTACGTTGATTTGGAGAGGCACATACCATGGGCATTTGATTTTTCTATGGATTGGGAGGTTTCACCTCACTTAATTTGCTGTTGACAGTGCGATAATTGAATCGTTTTCTCAGTAGTCCTCTGAAAAGTCACAATCTGAACATGGACTAGCTATTGTGTTCCCATTCATAATCAATAAATCAAGTGAAATGAGCTTTGTTATTGGTAACACAATGAACAGAGACCAATCCGAAGGTGACATCAAAAATTATTGATAGCATCATATCTTTTGGTATTCGTATGTTCACCGGGTTTGGTATTTGGGATGTAAACGTTTTATCACCAAGCGGAATGACATCGTCAGTGCATACGTGTTTCAGCGGTGAAAAGGACGAGCTTTTTACAATCGCCACCGTTCCAAACTATCAGAATGGTCATATCTATACTGGTACGTTAAACCAGAAACCAGTTAGGTTACCGTAATACGAATAAGCGATTGGTCACAGTATTGTCTTCAGCCCCCTCCGTTATTCACTAGTCACGTGTAATGCGTTACAGATTTACTCAAACATTTACACATGCTCGCGCATGGACGTTAATTTGCTCATGACCAGCGGTTGTACTTCAATCCACAGTTGATAACGCTGAAACAACATGGCTCCAAGACTGCCATGTTGTACCCTCCAGCCCCTACCTCTCAACGAGTATGGTTTTGATGACAGCTGCTAACAGACTGTCTGGCTCCGCGTGACATTTTAGGTTTCATGGAAATCCAGTGTAAGATACGCACCTTAAGTAACAGATTACCCCAGTTAGGTGTATGACCGTAATAGTGACTAGGCAGAGCTGATATATCCGAAAAGCATAAAATTTAGAAAAGCTTCACAGATTGAGCACTTTCAATGGACAAAATAAGCGCAGCACAATTTGGACTGCACATCTAATTCACAGTACAATCCTTGACGTCAAACCGTTCTGAATTCAACTTACTTCATCACAGATGCTTTTCTCATCTGACGTGGTGAGGATGAGTTCTGAATGGGTACATGTTTGAAGAGAACGTTTGTAGTTAATGGGGTTATACACGTGTTGTCGAACCCTGAAAAGTCAGTTAGTGTACGTCCTTATGTTGACTATATATCATGTGTCTAGTCAAGCCATTTACAAAACTTACCCGTTCAACCCGCATTAACTGTTATATTTACCCACTATTAAATTTACCTAACCAGCTCTCAACAGATATATTTATATATATGCGTCAGATTTCAACCCATTTTGCCTGTCACGCTGGGGGCATCGTGGAAATCAAAACGGTAACATTTGCATCGTAGTCGAATCACTCACGGTTGACATGATCTCCGCCTGGCAGCAGTGGCTCATCTGTAATAGAAGTGGTCATCACGTGACTGGTGGCAATGCAATATTTCGATCCTACTGTAAACGACTGGTATTTATCAATCATGATCCCTGCTGGCAAACAGTTATCCAAAGCACCATGCAACTGAATGAGAGACAGTATGTCAGCCCACAAATGATGCCTATGTTATGGGACGAGAAATGGGTTTAACGCATTCTATGTTATCAGCGAAGTGAAGATGAATAACCACAGAAGATGTACTATGCAATGTGAACATGAGGTAAACAGCCAGGTCAATTGTCGATACACTGATACCAACCCCTACCTTAATATCTGGGATATTTCAGTGTATCGAGCATTATTTTAGTTGACTTATTGACAGAGCCTTTAAACTTGTTATAGTTAACCTGTAAGCTCTGTGGAATTTACAAGAGAAACCTGTAATGATGTAAACATATTTAAACTCACAGCACTTCTGGATGGCATCCCTTGGTTCAACTGTTACATAGCATCCTGTGATGTAATTGTTTATCCTCGAACTAATCCACCACAGTAAATCGAATTCCTTGTACGTTGGGTTTTTGCCAGTATATTGGTTTGCATAGAACATAACATGCGCCCACTTCTCATCCACGTTCACATTTCTTATTCCAGTAGTTCCGATATCGTTCTTGTCCCAGTTACCGAATGCGGAACTCAACGCCTGAGAATAGAGTATTCCAATTTGAATGAAGTCAATGTAATTCAACTATATATGCTTCACAGTGTAAAAGTTTGGTTCAGGGAGGGAAGGATGTAATGAAGGAATGGTAAAAAAAATTTGACCAAATTTATATTGGAATTCGGAATGCGTTACGCTACAGATTTCTCTGATGGAAAATGTTGGAAACAACATGGACCTGTTCGAAATGACTTATTGTTAAGCTGCCAATGGACTGCTTCATAACATTCTGGTTGGGCAAATATCCGAACTGCTCACCTTGGAAAGCAATTTAAAATCAGATCCGGGTACAGCAGTTCGAACAGTAGTGTAAACATCTGAAGCATAAATTATGATAACATTTACGCCTGTTGGTAAGCTTGTTCGAATCATCATTTCTCGCTTAATTGTTCGAAAAAATGATTCAGCCACTCCATAATTGTTATGACTTACAAGACGGGTCCCAGGAGTACAAGGTCGGAGCGTGATTCAATAGGATCAGAAGCAAAAATCGAGACAGAACAGCGGTCATCGATGTCGTCGACAAATTTGAGTAGAATTATTTGGAATGAAAGTGGGTCACCGAGTATATAGCAGCGTTTCCTCCAATGATGAGTGTTAACCAATCAGGAGTAGACAAATAGACTGTTGTACAACCTATCAAACATTTGGTATATTTCGAGTAGCCTGCGCGAGGAAAAGAACTGCGCCGACTAGGTCATGGTGATTCGAAAGTGAAATTACGCTTCCATTTCACTCATTAAATCCATCCGCCTCCAGTAATTTCTGGATGGCATGTGGATCAAACTGTCTCCTTGAATAGGCGCCATGATCTATATCTTTTTCACCCTTAGATAACCGGTGAGATAAAATTGTGCCAGCTACAGTTCAACCACATCTCGTCGGTTAAGTTTTCGAATTTAATACGCATGGCGTAGAGGGCGGCAAGTAACGGGGCATCATCATTCCGGCCACGTCTGAGTCACTCGGTTACGTATCTGTACTGGGGCCAGTAAATTGTGACAAGTTGACACATCGTTCTAATCCGAATCCACATATTCGAAGTCTCCGGAGCCATAATGGTCCCACACTTCCAAAGGTAAAGCAAAACATGGTCAACAAAATCCACACGAATGAAACGAGGCTTTGAATAAGGTTAATCGAATAATTCTGGGTAAACTCATGGTGCAAAAGGAATAAACCGTGGTGTGGATTGCGTTTGTTAGATCGTGTAAATTCAACTCAAGTCAACACACGAAAATGCATAATGCACCACAGGTGATTGGTTTCCGATGTTTGCGGAAAAATGTCTGTAGCATACGAAAAATGTGTTAGCATCTTTAGCTTTGGTTCGCCACCAGCTCTATTGCTAATCATCCGAATAGCTAAGGAAGACTGCTATGTAGGCGACAACAAGAGAATTGTGTGCATGCGTAAGACAACAAACATGCAAAATTGGACCATCGGAGATGCAACAGGTTTATGATAGTGAATACCGCCAAAGTTAGACAATGGCTCCATAGATCTATACCTCCTCCAGGTTAACACGTCTCCATGTCAACCTAAGATAAATTTGGCGTCAAGTTATCTGGCATCTGTTGCGAAATAGTTTTGCTCAATCCGGTAAACTGTGAACCATTGGCTAATATCTCCGTGGTAGGTGGTCACCAAGGGATTGTGAAAGGTATCCATACAAAGGTACGCGATAAATAAAATCAACGCGGGCAAAGGTTGGCTGGTCTTTGTTTTATGTGCTGTCTCCTTAGTATTTCGAACGAGAACAATTCTGTGTACTTGCAAATACAAATTTGAATCTTGCATACAATGTATTATATTATTTCGGATCAACCTGACCACTGATGTTTAGTACATCAGGGTTCACCACAACGTTAGATCGCAGGTACAAAAGGCGCGTTGGTCGATCTCTTTACTATGGAATGGCACTCGTGTCGTATACAGCCCTCCCCATTGGGGTTCTCGTTTCTCCTTGGTTGTTGATAAACTTCTCGTTGTTAGGTTTTCTTCATTCCCAACTCACACAGTGCTGGTTATTGCCTTTGTTTCTAGCATATGCGATTTATTGTTGTCCTGCGTGAACAACCACGAATGGATATGCTCCATAACGGCTTAAAGAAATATACTCCGTATGAATTCAATATTTACACGTTAGCCACAATCATGCAGAAAAGTCTGATTGACCCAATTTTTTAACTGAAGAATTATGACACGTGTATTGATTTGGATCTAGTTGTCTAACGTCTCATTCGGAATTTAGTATGAAAAATTTACCGTTCCGGTGTGATATCAGGAAGTGGTAATGCTGAGAGTTTCTCACCAGTTATCTGCTTGCTGAAAAAAAAACATACTGAAAAATCCGGAGCGTGAAATGTCGGTAGTTTTGTATCAATCCGAAGCGAGTTGTTGTCTAAAAATCCAAGCAAGTTGAATAGGTAGTTCCCACTGATAAATTGACCTTGCTCAGTTAAGTCCTGTAGCTTGGACAGCATTCCCATATCTGAGGTTGTCTCATGTTGTTCCCACGTCCGGGCAGTCACTAAGTTGACCGCACCTGGAAGACGCCCATTATCCATTGGTCCAAGGTGTCACAGCCTCTATTCTTGTTAGATCTGACACCTCTAGAACCACATTGTCACCACTGGAAGGTTTGGTGAGATCAGCATATTACAGGGGGAATTGTGTTGAAACTACCTAGTGGCTTTCGGTTACGCTATTTCAACAAATAATCGAACGTTCATTGATAGTGATGTGGCCAACACTTTATATGATGTTTATGGGCTAGTTTGTGAGAAGCCTATCATTTTTACTAAGTGGAGTTCACAACTGATGTTCTGGGACGGCCTACACTTCCCCCGTTAAACCATGACCGACGTTATGATGAAGATTGAGTCATCGAGTTACTGCGACAAGCTATGTTCTTGCAAGTTATTTGTAAATCCTTGGAGATATCTGATGAGTAGTCGGGGATTTGATTTATTTTCAAGTTGACCATCACTCACATTTGATCGCAGCGTTCGCATTCAGATAGACTTTTGAGCCAACCTCCTTCGAAAATAAGCACTAGACTCGACTTTTGCTCTGGTTGGAGCTCGTCAGTAGTGCATATCCATTAACACGAGAAAGAATTGTCGAAGAAGGTTGCCCATCATATCACTAACTCTGTTTTAACGAAAGTGTTTCGAAAACAAATTCCGTTTCTTCTACAGATCCTATGATGAACCTGTTCTTACGGTACAACAATGTTTAGTTGGCAGTGGAGTTGCTTTCCAGATAATTATGACGTCGAAAAACCCTGAGGGCTTATCAGTCTCCAATGAATCTTTTGATCTCTAAATGATGAAGACGGGTTTTGGCTTAGCAGTGCAGTGTTTTTTGAACACACTGATGCAGCAAAAATCGAGACAGAACAGCGGTCATCGATGTCGTCGACAAATTTGAGTAGAATTATTTGGAATGAAAGTGGGTCACCGAGTATATAGCAGCGTTTCCTCCAATGATGAGTGTTAACCAATCAGGAGTAGACAAATAGACTGTTGTACAACCTATCAAACATTTGGTATATTCCGAGTAGCCTGCGCGAGGAAAAGAACTGCGCCGACTAGGTCATGGTGATTCGAAAGTGAAATTACGCTTCCATTTCACTCATTAAATCCATCCGCCTCCAGTAATTTCTGGATGGCATGTGGATCAAACTGTCTCCTTGAATAGGCGCCATGATCTATATCTTTTTCACCCTTAGATAACCGGTGAGATAAAATTGTGCCAGCTACAGTTCAACCACATCTCGTCGGTTAAGTTTTCGAATTTAATACGCATGGCGTAGAGGGCGGCAAGTAACGGGGCATCATCATTCCGGCCACGTCTGAGTCACTCGGTTACGTATCTGTACTGGGGCCAGTAAATTGTGACAAGTTGACACATCGTTCTAATCCGAATCCACATATTCGAAGTCTCCGGAGCCATAATGGTCCCACACTTCCAAAGGTAAAGCAAAACATGGTCAACAAAATCCACACGAATGAAACGAGGCTTTGAATAAGGTTAATCGAATAATTCTGGGTAAACTCATGGTGCAAAAGGAATAAACCGTGGTGTGGATTGCGTTTGTTAGATCGTGTAAATTCAACTCAAGTCAACACACGAAAATGCATAATGCACCACAGGTGATTGGTTTCCGATGTTTGCGGAAAAATGTCTGTAGCATACGAAAAATGTGTTAGCATCTTTAGCTTTGGTTCGCCACCAGCTCTATTGCTAATCATCCGAATAGCTAAGGAAGACTGCTATGTAGGCGACAATAAGAGAATTGTGTGCATGCGTAAGACAACAAACATGCAAAATTGGACCATCGGAGATGCAACAGGTTTATGATAGTGAATACCGCCAAAGTTAGACAATGACTCCATAGATCTATACCTCCTCCAGGTTAACACGTCTCCATGTCAACCTAAGATAAATTTGGCGTCAAGTTATCTGGCATCTGTTGCGAAATAGTTTTGCTCAATCCGGTAAACTGTGAACCATTGGCTAATATCTCCGTGGTAGGTGGTCACCAAGGGATTGTGAAAGGTATCCATACAAAGGTACGCGATAAATAAAATCAACGCGGGCAAAGGTTGGCTGGTCTTTGTTTTATGTGCTGTCTCCTTAGTATTTCGAACGAGAACAATTCTGTGTACTTGCAAATACAAATTTGAATCTTGCATACAATGTATTATATTATTTCGGATCAACCTGACCACTG
>QNGE01001991.1:37796-118296 GCA_008508345.1 Paragonimus westermani | reverse complement strand
TAGTACATCAGGGTTCACCACAACGTTAGATCGCAGGTACAAAAGGCGCGTTGGTCGATCTCTTTACTATGGAATGGCACTCGTGTCGTATACAGCCCTCCCCATTGGGGTTCTCGTTTCTCCTTGGTTGTTGATAAACTTCTCGTTGTTAGGTTTTCTTCATTCCCAACTCACACAGTGCTGGTTATTGCCTTTGTTTCTGGCATATGCGATTTATTGTTGTCCTGCGTGAACAACCACGAATGGATATGCTCCATAACGGCTTAAAGAAATATACTCCGTATGAATTCAATATTTACACGTTAGCCACAATCATGCAGAAAAGTCTGATTGACCCAATTTTTTAACTGAAGAATTATGACACGTGTATTGATTTGGATCTAGTTGTCTAACGTCTCATTCGGAATTTAGTATGAAAAATTTACCGTTCCGGTGTGATATCAGGAAGTGGTAATGCTGAGAGTTTCTCACCAGTTATCTGCTTGCTGAAAAAAAAACATACTGAAAAATCCGGAGCGTGAAATGTCGGTAGTTTTGTATCAATCCGAAGCGAGTTGTTGTCTAAAAATCCAAGCAAGTTGAATAGGTAGTTCCCACTGATAAATTGACCTTGCTCAGTTAAGTCCTGTAGCTTGGACAGCATTCCCATATCTGAGGTTGTCTCATGTTGTTCCCACGTCCGGGCAGTCACTAAGTTGACCGCACCTGGAAGACGCCCATTATCCATTGGTCCAAGGTGTCACAGCCTCTATTCTTGTTAGATCTGACACCTCTAGAACCACATTGTCACCACTGGAAGGTTTGGTGAGATCAGCATATTACAGGGGGAATTGTGTTGAAACTACCTAGTGGCTTTCGGTTACGCTATTTCAACAAATAATCGAACGTTCATTGATAGTGATGTGGCCAACACTTTATATGATGTTTATGGGCTAGTTTGTGAGAAGCCTATCATTTTTACTAAGTGGAGTTCACAACTGATGTTCTGGGACGGCCTACACTTCCCCCGTTAAACCATGACCGACGTTATGATGAAGATTGAGTCATCGAGTTACTGCGACAAGCTATGTTCTTGCAAGTTATTTGTAAATCCTTGGAGATATCTGATGAGTAGTCGGGGATTTGATTTGTTTTCAAGTTGACCATCACTCACATTTGATCGCAGCGTTCGCATTCAGATAGACTTTTGAGCCAACCTCCTTCGAAAATAAGCACTAGACTCGACTTTTGCTCTGGTTGGAGCTCGTCAGTAGTGCATATCCATTAACACGAGAAAGAATTGTCGAAGAAGGTTGCCCATCATATCACTAACTCTGTTTTAACGAAAGTGTTTCGAAAACAAATTCCGTTTCTTCTACAGATCCTATGATGAACCTGTTCTTACGGTACAACAATGTTTAGTTGGCAGTGGAGTTGCTTTCCAGATAATTATGACGTCGAAAAACCCTGAGGGCTTATCAGTCTCCAATGAATCTTTTGATCTCTAAATGATGAAGACGGGTTTTGGCTTAGCAGTGCAGTGTTTTTTGAACACACTGATGCCGACATTAAACAGCAAGTGTGATAGCAGTTCTCTCTACGTAACTCCATGACGCAGATGACTCAGTTCGTCTTGAACTAAAACAGCTACAATACTATAGCAAACCTTGGCATATAAATCAATGGCTCCACGTAAGAATGAATAAGGTAAGACAATAGTGCTTTATCTGGATATGCTGATGCAAACAGAAGCAATGCGCCGATGGACTCTATGAGAGTGCTGAATTCATGGTCGCTTCCATTTGTCCATTCACTGACAGAAGTTGATTGATCGAGTGTCTGATTTGAGCAACCGAGTTGTCTAAGACAAGTATGCGGAATTTTGGAGCAAACTGCTCAATCGAAACGTAAACTTCAAATGCACTGTCATTGTCTAGTGCAGCTCAAAGAATCGGTGCTTAGATTTTCTCAATTTTGTCGCATAGTATTTGACAGTATGGTACACCAGTCATGCACGGTACATTACTATTACGAAGAAATTATTGCGAATCTNCATCAATTCCGGTGATTCCCTGGTTGTTGTCGTTGAGCTGACCACAGAATGACGATCCAGAACGTCAGCTGCGGTGTAAGCGACTTCAACGACGCAGTGGAGTTTATAGTGGCACTTAAAATCAAACCTCATATCAGCTTAATTTGTCCCTCCTCGCGTGTTTATGCTAACAGTGGCTTGCAGTGCGAATGAATTCCAAATTGTAGCCCTCAGCCAAATTGATAAAACAAAAGTGTGAACCCAGCGGTAACGTGATAAATGTCGCAAAAGTCGACTGAGTTCGGATTCGTCCTTATAGTCCGAGAAGACCAGTTCGACAGTGCATATGTGACAGACTCTTCATAGCATATCGATGCGGACGAAATGACCATCTTGTTGCAAAACTTTGGCTGATAGCGAAGTCTTATTTCTAATTGCGAAAAGTGGATACCGAACGTGCTCATATGAACCACAGACTGGAAGCGGCGGACCTGTCGGCATGCAGCCCAGAACATCTAGAATAAATAGGGGTGTTATAGCGAATCGGATTCAGTCGGCGTTTTGATGGCTTACAGCAACTGACGGACCACTCAGTAGCAACACGTGAACATGCTGAGTGAACCAAAATATAGAATGTTTTTGCGAGATTTTTATGGTAATTCGGGGGATTTGTAATGACCATTCGGAAGTGGATGCAAGATAAGCTGACTGTTTGGTGGTCAAGATACGTTGGAACTATCCAAGGCTAAGTATGTCGATCTTAAATACCACACCGGTAAATAGCATTCCGTAGACAGAGCTTGTCATGCTGTGAGGAATGCCCTCTCACTTGTTATGCTCACGCTAAACTGATGCAAACTTTGAGAACAAATGTCTGCCAACAACTCCCAGTATTTCGTTTTCAACAGTGTATCTACATAATCATAACAGCCACTTTTCACGTGGATCGGTGTCTCTGACATTTTCACATGGATGACAGCATGGGTCACAAAGCTTTCGAAATGACTTAAATTCCGAAATACACCTAACGTGATTCGTACTTCTCAACACAAAATGCTTGAAGAACACATCCTCAATGTTCAGCTATGACATTACATGCAGAAACAGGGCTGCAATTCAGCTGTAGTGTATGCCCATTAACACATCGTTTCAGTTTCTTTCACAAAAACATAAAATCGTTTGTGTTCACAGTAGCCACATTACAGGTTTGGTAGATGTAAAAGTACACTGGTCTACGTGAAGAAGACTCGGGTCATTTGCCCTTAGTTCTCTTGTTCGACAATCAGTACACTTAGCGTATGTACGCCGCGAAGTATCGAGGAGTAAGAGTGAATGCCAGTTGCGGCTCCATATTAAACCGTGAGTGAACATGATGAATATCGTAAAGCTAGATGCCCCTACTTGTTTCGTATAAAGGTCAACTGTGTGCTTACCAGAAATTGACATCAAATTATGCAGTCATACAGCTTTGCCTATGATGGTAAGTGATGGCCACAATTATTATTTATTCAAAAATGGAAAATGTTTGCAACCCTCGGTTTAATGGGCGAAGATTGTGTCACGGTCAATTCGTTCCAATTACAAAACGCGAGAAACAAAAATGATCAGCACACATTTGGCTCACATTCACTTGTTGATCTTGAGTTATCTTTAACAGTTCGGATCTGATTTGGTCAGTTTATTTTCACAATTATCGATTTTGTTATAAATTAGGAGAATGTAACAAATCTTAGGAATGTAAATGTTCTGGGAGCGTCGGAAACACGTGCTGAGCTGTTTTTCACATCACCAAACAGGGGCGTCGTCATTGTCATCCAAAAGATGTTTGACTACACTCACGGGATGATACCAATTTCTTTAATTTATCGGAAATTTAGGATTATGGAGAACAGTAAACTTAGCTATTCTAAATTCCGATTACTAAGACCATAAAACGACAAATGCATGATGACCATTTCACGTACATTCAGTTTGCTCTATTGGGATCAATCGGGTCTATTATGTCAAGTTTGTGTCGTCTCCAAATATTTTCAAAATCAAAAGTGCAACTCACTAGCTCAGACAATTAAAAAGTGACTCAAAAATACTTCATCCTGTGACTAAACAATCTTGTCAAGAATTTCGAGTTCAAACATTCTTTGAAGCATATTACTGGCAAGCATCGGCGCATGTGATACCTCGGTACTACTTCGTTATTCACAACCGCTACATTAATGTCCACAATCAGCTCAGTAGCCAATCTTGTGAGAAGAAATTTTTGTTGTGTTCACAAGCAATAACATTGTGAAAGTTTTAAAACATTGTGAAAGTTTTAATGTTACAGTTTTTCATTTGTTGAACATCCATCCTGAAGATGCACAAAACTATCTTCGACTTCATTGACGTCGTTTGGAACACAGCAAAGATGATAGTATTAGCTAAGCCTCATTGAACCGTCAACAAACAGGCAAGTCTCAAACAGCTGGCCGTTAACCAGATCATACGGTAATATGAAAGAGGAACCCTTGTTTCTCGCAAACATAAGTGTAGCGTGCTGTTGCTTAGTGAACTTTTGTTCACTGTTCCTGATCACTTTCCCCAAGACTGTCGGGTGAAAGAGCAAGTCCAAGTTCCAAAATCAAATCCATATTACTGTGCGAAAGACTCAATTGGACAGGAGCCCGGTATCGCGGTTTCTGACCACCACTATTCTGCTTATTTGTTTTCAGTTGCCTGTAGAGCACCTGCTTTGGTAGACTGTCAGTTAACCATCCTACCACACCCAAATATGTACGCACAAAATATTTTCATTTGACCCAATACGTCCACTGTATTCCAGACTACAATAATTACCAGTGTAGATTCTCCAATCAATGACAATTTCAGGGTTAGATTCCGTTCTTGATTAACTGTTGGATTTCGACAAGCGCTTGATTGGCTTTCTGTGACAAGCAAAACTGACGAAACTTCTTCGGAATTTCGTATGGTGGGCCCGCGCGTTCTATGAAGTTTCGACAAAGCGGCTGTAGAATCGAACGTGACCAATAAATTGTCGTAGCGCCCCCTTTGATGTTGTAATCGAAATAGCCTCAATCGTCAACAGTCGTTCGAGTAGTGGTTGGACGTCACTGTGATCGACATTGTGACCGATTAATACTACAGTTTGCTTTGCCAGTTGTGACTTTGGATTAATTATGCATAGGCTGACGCGCCAAATATTTCACAACAAAGCTGGAACGCGCATGTATATTCTGACTCAGCTCGAGCTGTGGGTAACGACATAGTCCCTATAGGCAATAGTAGTGCTCATTCCGTCCATTACCTTCAAAATCAGTCATCTGAACTTGAAAGCGGTACACGACAGTCCATACAACATACATTTGAGACGGCACTGCTTTTTTCCCCAACGTCGGAGCTGTTTCACTTCGGTTCGATTGTTCAACGGGAACCTGTCAATATCCCAACCACAAGTCCAAAATCGTGATCATGATGACGTTCTGTATAACCGTCAAAGATCTCTGCCACCGCTGGGACTGATACGACTTCACTGACCGTAATCGCTGTGAACCGTCTGAGGTCGACACAGGGTCAAAATTTTCCATTTGAATTCTTCACCAACAAGACGGGAGAATTGAACGGGCTAACGGCCTCTTCGCTGAGTTCTCCCCTCAGCACCTCCTTCGTTTGTCATTCAATTTCCGACTCCAGGTGTATCGGAGTTACTCTGGGACCAAGTGGTCGAAGCCGCTTTTATGCTCACATCGGTCATATCAGGCATACCGGTTTTGATTTGTAGTTAAAAACTTCATATCTACGTATCACTTCATTTAGTAGCCGGCAGTGTCAAGTTGATTTAGCTCTGGGTGCGTTCGCGTTAATTGTCCAAGCTGGGGTTTACGCTTTCTCATGAAGAGAACCATCCCTAGTTCGTTACAAGTTTTTCCTGCTTCAGATCAATACTGAGCTAAGCAGGGTAACAAAAATCCGCTCTTAGTATAGTCTGACGTGTGACAGGGGAAAATGACAAAAGGTTTTCGACTACGTGACTCTCCTATTTCTGCGGTCATGGGATTTCCATCCACCAATCCTTATCACGATCCAAATCATTGGGAGCCGAGAATGCGGATTGTGCAAGGGTTGTTTATTCAGAAAACCACACGAATTATGTACTTACACTTGGTAACATACAAATCCACTCACAGTTACCACGAACAGCAACGCTCAGTTCCTGTGTGCATAGAGAGCCACTTCAACGACACTTCTCGTGTTTTTCCAGCGGCTGCTTTGATGCCGGAATCCACGCTCGTGCCTTGATGATGATGAGTTGTGGAGTGAGTAATATGGCTCGATTGCTGGTCCTCACTATATAGGAATAATGCGAATTGCGTTTTCTTGACAAATCTGGTTCTCCAGTCTCATAAACAGACACCTTAACGGAACAGATAAAAAAACGGCTTTCGGTCCACAAATTGACTCCACAACCTATCATATGTTTGAGCAGTAAGGGGGATACGAGATGCAGCTACATGTACCAGCCTTCCGTGAAAACCAGCGTCAATACCGTTTTTCAAATTTTGGTCCACAATAACGGACTGTAAGTGAGTCCCAAACTCGGAGGTTGATAGAGTTGATTACTGGAATCAACAAAATAAAACAAACATACAAACGGTAATCGTCTGCTGACTCGTCTAGCGCTGAGTGGTACCTCGTACATTTCTGCCAACCTTGATCACGAATATTCGTTTGATTTGGCGCCTGGTTTTGGGAAGAAAACTGTCGATGATACATTTGAAACAGATCGGCGGTTAGAGTGTTAACACTAGCGAAAATGGCGGTAATACAAAACAAAAGTACGCTTCCGTCGATTTCCATAGATAAGATGTAGTATGGAAACACATAATAAAAAGCCAGCATGCATGTCTTGTGCAACATGGGACATTCCAGTTTGTCCAGTTACGCATTGTTATGATAACCAAACTGCATTTTGTGATCAATTGCGACACTTTTGCATTGTTTCGAATTGCACAGAGCAAATGCAAATACTGTTGGCGGCGTCCGACTGAGATTAGCTTGTCACAATATGCGAAATCAAAGGACGTCTGCACCCAACACTGACCACAAGTATTTCGCACTGCACCACACGTGGTCTCACTTATACATCGCATACCCATTGTTAGCCTGAAAGGGAAAGACCAGGAAGCGTGACAGTTGGATACTTGCGTCTAGTCGACCAGACCAATATGAAGGGAAAGCAATCGTCTTTCGGAAAAATTGACTTCAATGATACGATCAGGTCTGGTGAGGGAATATTGAAAGTATGGTGAGCGGAGATGATGAGCAAAAAGGTAAAGTTGGAAAGAGAGTCGGAGAAAGCATCGTACAGCGCATCAGCGAAGCCGAAGAGAGGAATCAGTGTGGTGCTATAAGAGCCCATGTTTCCGCAAGGTCGACCGACTTATTCAGGAAGTGACAGCGGTTGCTGGCTCTCAACATCGAAAACAAAGATGCGAATGGCATAGCCAACCTAAGAGTAATGTACACGACCTCTTCCCGTCGATGGCGTACTATGAATTCTAATTACCCGAGAGGATCATCGTATTCGCAATCGTATCCATCAAAACGAAATAGTCGCGGAACCACCACAACTTAAGGTATCTCCAGTTTCCTTGCGTATTGCGGGCTTCAGTTAAAAGCCTTGCAATTGTTGTCTACTGAACCCATACGCGCAGAGATTTTACCCACCTAGGTCGCTCTGCTCAAAGCTAGGTTATCTCCGGATACGAAGCCAAGATTACAGCGCAAAAGACTTGCTTAAATAACATTCCGGTAACTCAGTTCCTGGTAACCAAGATGTCCCTTACCTGTTTTCACTTGATCGTACGACATGCGCCCTGGAATCCGGCGTTCTCACACGGCAAGGACGTGTCACGGACAACAAAATTGAATGACCGTCATAATCGCTCCATTCCCATCCGTGTTCACTAGCCGATGTACCTTAGTGGTCGGAGCCACGTCAGACCACTGACTACCCAATGCGTACCTTAGATATTGTACATATATATGGATGCTGTTTAAACGACGCATATTCGGCTGACACATTGTCTAGGTTTAACCGCCATACAGCAGCTTACACGGTACCACTGCGTGATAGACGAGCAGCTGAGTGTTCATCTCTAATTTGTGGTTCTTCCAGGCACGCCACTGACCACATCCAAAAGCGATGCTGGCCTTCACCAAACGAGCACAAAACTCGCAGTCATCTGACAGATTTATCGATAGATTTCTACTCAAGTGGTTTTTCCACGCAGCTATCAACGTTTTCTCCACTGATGCTTATTCCATACTTAATCAGAGCGCCTGCGCTTGGATGAAACTGGATGAGGAAAATGTCTCTCACGTGTTGATACTCAAACGAAATTTGGAGTTCGCTTTTCAGAAATCCGTGCCCATTCGTTGGACTTCATATTTCACGTGCGTAGTCCGCACACTATCACCTGAAAGCAACAACATCCGTATCGTTAAAGTACGTAGCTGGCTTGAGGTGTGCAAATGTTGGATATCCAATGACTGGTCACTCAAGCGATATTCCATTAATACACAGTCCTCTGATATATAAATATGAAGTAAACGAGGTTGGGGCTAAGATACGATCCTTCTTCATGCTTGTTACAATGTCAAAATCATCGCCGGTTAATCCACACGACTGTACCTTCGCTTCTGTACACACGTGCAACATTCCGAACAAATATGAATAACAACTGCTTACTGCTAACAGTACCAGGTCTTCTTCTTACTACTTGCCTGGGAGGTTTCAATTCAAGTACGATTTCTAGGGCTATTCGAATTCCTTAATCCCGAGTATCACAAAGTGGCGTCGCGGACTGGAACTACCTGCAATGCTGGTGCGTGTCAGATCGAGGAATTAGTCGAACGGTTTGAACTATGGCACAGCATTCGCCGTGATATGAAGGAGGAAATCCAATCAACTTTCTTCGTTACTGCTGGTGATCGTGGATTGTATTCGTTACTAAAGAATCTGGCTTATCCGAATGCCGCAGCCTCGTCGCCGGCCGACGAACTAAAGAAACTGCTGTTACAGTACGTGCTCTCTGTCAACTTCCAGGCTACAGGATGGGTGGAATTCAATTTAGTAGTGCGTTCAGCACGCACGAGCTTCTGTAAGTTCACTCTACAGTTGTAAAAACAAGCTGTTCGTTGCAAATTCGGTGACAAGCTTGAGAAGCATCTACGGGATCAATTGACTGCTGGCATTAATGACACTGATCTTCAGCGTAGATTGCTGGTCAAACAAGATATGACTTTCCAAAAGGTCCAAGACATCTGCGAGCAGAAGGATGACCTCAATGCCACTACAGCTGATTCGAACGTGACATTATTTCAGAAGACCAAGGCGTATACTGTCACTCGAAGTCAACCAGTGAACAGACCTTCTCATGAACCCATCATCAATCCAGGTCCAAAGAAATTTAACAGTTGTTTCTCGTGCGATAAGCTACACTTACGATCATCTTGCGGATTTCGTAATGCTATATGCAATTTACGCGGTAAATCTGGTCATATTAAGAAAGTATTTAGAAATCAGAAGTGTAAAGGGATTGGATTGGACGAAAGCATCGATACGAAGTCAACCATTGATTCGCAGAAGTCTACAGCCAATCAATAAACCGAGATTTGCTTTGTGCCACGAAGACTGACTTTTGCTTTTGTTCCGGAAGGTAGCGATCCTTCAACAAGAAGTGTCATCTGAGTCAAGTTAGTGAGACAAATGCTATATAGCCGTTGTTTATTCATTGCAAATAAAATCCAGGGCTGAGAAATTCATTCACAGATGCCTCAAGTTCAAATCGGGATGTAAGTATGAATTTATTGTGGACACAGAAAGTCGCGAATCCATTATTTCCAAACTGCTACCAGATCGCACGACCCCTGATGTTCAGCTGAGACCAACAACGATGGAAATACGCGGAGTTACTGGTCATCGTTTAGCCCTGCTAGGTGAAGCTGATGTGATGATTGTTGGTAATGAGAATGAGCTGATTCCATTGCGTTTCTTGATGTCGGAAGGAAGTCCAGCCATCCTGAGATTAAAAGCTTTGAAACAGCCCAACGATGCTATTTCGCTAAATGCTAATTACAAAAATGGTCCAAATGAAGAGTACCAAGCCCGGTTACGCAACCTGGTTGTTCAGTGTTCACAATGTTCAGGAGGAATGAAAGTAGAGTCAGCAAAACTGGAGGTGCAAGGGGACCTGGTTTTTCTAAAGCGCCGAATAATACCATATGGGATGAGAGAACATGTGCATAATGCTCTCAACAGATTGAAAGAAGACGGCATAATCTCGCTGGTTAACTCATCAGCATGGACCATACCAATCGTTGTGGTTATGAAAGAAGATGGCAAATCACCTAGAATATGTGGTGACTATAGATTAACGCTGAATCCAGATTGAAGAAGTGTGCAGTAACAACTGAGGACCCGGAGGGTTTTATGAAAGCCCTGCACGGCAGCAAAGTGTTTTCTAAAACTGACCTGGCAAACGCATACCTATAAATTCCGTTGGAGTGTGATTCTAAGGCGATCACTACGATTACTATCCCTTGAGGATTATTTCAGTACAATATTTTACCGTTTGGATTACAAGTATCAGCTGGGGTATTCCAAGCTGCGATTGATGAAGTAATTACCGATTTATCAAGATGATGTAATCATGCACACCGGCAATGCAGAGGAGCACGATGAGAGGTTGCTTCCATTCCTGGAACGATTCAGGGATGAGAACATAGCCATAAAGCCTTCTAAGCGCGTGTTCCAAGTGAGAGAGCTGATTCATCTTGGTTTTACTATATGTGATAGATGATACAGGCGGGATCCTGACCAGTACAAAGCTTTGGTTACCGTTGCATCACCAAGGGACCAAGATGATCTGCAATCAATAATAGGATGTTTGCAGTACTATTCTCGTCTCATCCCAAACTTCTCGACGAAAGCACAACCATTATTTGCAGGTCAGTCAGCAGACACATGGTCTTGGACTCAAGAAGATGAAATTCTTCTGCGAGAATTAATAAAAGCTGTGATTAAAAGGCTGATGTTAGCCCCATTTTCTATGTCCAAAGTTACCACGCTGATCACAGATGCATCCAGTGTTGGCATTGTTGCTGTGTTGGAACAGGATGGATATCCGATCATATGCATATCACGTTTGTTGAATAAGGCTGAGGAAGGATATTCACAAACACGGAAGGAGACATTAGCAGTCTACTGGGCTGTCAGGAGGCTGCATACATATTTGTTTGATATTAGATTCAAAAATGTTACTGATCACCAAGCTCTACAGCATTTATTTGACCCCCACAAATCAATTGCCAAATCATCAGCAGCAATGATACCGCGATGGAGTCAAGTTCTAGCAGCATACGACTATGAAATCGTTCATTGTCCTGGTAAGCAGATTCCTCAAGCGGAATTTTTATCACGGTATCTCAGTTGTTCAGCTGCTGAGTCTCGTTTGCTCGCCTCGCCAGCTCTTCCAATAGGCCGAGAGAACTTGATCAAGACAACTAAAACTATCATGGCACGGTAATTACCGCGATGACCATGGGTTGATCGTCAAATATTAGGGAGAACCAGCCAATACTATTCTAGGACCCAGAGGGGCTGTCAGTACAACCTGATGGTGTGCTTTGTTGGAGAGATCAATCGGTCATTCCACCACCACTACGAAAGGCGGTATTGAAGGACTTGAATAAAGGTCACCTGGGCGTGGAGAAAATGAAATCCCTGGCTAGACAGATGTGTTGGTGGCCGGAGATAAACTCGGACATCAAGAGCACTGCAATGAACTGCCACTCCTGCCTCCACAAAATAAAGACAAGGCCAAAGAATTGGACACCTTTGTCGGACAGCTACCTGCGATGGCAACGGCTGCACGCAGATTACTGTGGACCACTTGTTGGTAACTATCACATTCTGGTGTTCATTGATTCATACTCACGGTGGCCAGAAGTATTTATTACAACCTCAACTTCCACGTCATTCACCATGCGAGTATTTCGCAAATGTTTCAGTCGTGAAGGCATTCCGCAGGTCTTGTTGACGGACAATAGGTCACAGTTTTGTTCCGCTGAAATGAAACAGTGGCTTGACAGCATCGGGTGTCGTCACTTGCGAACGGCGCCTCGGCATCCGTGTTCGAACGGGGCCGCAGAAAATTTGGTGAAAACGCTCAAAAGTGCTGTGAGTTCCACTAATCCTAAAACACTTGCTGAACTCGAGGTGTTTCTCGACAACTTCCTGCTCCAGTACAGGAACGCAGCTCATTGCACAACGAAGGAGGGCTCAGCGGTGCTATTTAAATCAGAGCGATTACGAGCATCACTCCAGTGTGTAGATTCAACGGATGTGATATATTTTCGTGGAAACGATTTGTGACCTGCCAAAGAATTGATCACTCTCCAGTTAGTTAGCACATTGGTAGAAATTACTGACCTACACAATGTCTCGATTCATCGGAGACACACTGAACGAATCCAGTTTCAAAGCAGTGGAAAAGTGGCCATGGAGGAAGCAGAAAACCCTGTACTGCAAGAGTTCGATGCCCCGAGAAGATCAGAACGATTGGCGAATATGGATGCGGCAGCTCCCACAGGAGAGGAAGGTTGTGGTGGAAATCTAGTCAATTCACCACTCATCCAGACACTGACACAACACAACATCTGACAAACGGCCAATCCAAATATCGCGTTAAAATGCGACATCAGGATCGGACGAACGGTCTCAGTGTTGTGCCTTCCGTTATTCGCCAATTTGTATGTTGCGTATTCCACCAATTACCATACAGTTTATGACTTTGTATATGCTAATACGATCAGCCAATGACAGACAGTGATGTGATGTTTCGTGGATAGATATAACTTAACGCGAGACCAGTATCCCGTATATCCGAATTGAGCAGAACACAACGAATGAACAACGATCGAACGCTTTTATCAGAATTACGTGCCGTATCAAAAAGCATGCAACCTGAACCTCAGTAATTGACGTGAAAGTATATGTTCAATGACATTCATCACATCTACCACACGTTGAATGGGACTGCGGTTTCTTGGAGTCCTTTCTGAGTTTCATTTGCAGCCTTGAAGACCTTCGAATGATGCTTGCAATTTCTTGGTTCGAATTCGCATCTAGAACGGACTCATCATTATCTGATGTCATACCAGAATTTGTAACTAACTGACCTGTATCCTCAAAACGCATTTGATCCGCGTGTCGATTATGTACAGATAAATCATCAACATCCAGAATTCATTAAAAGCATTCAGCAAGCTTTTTTTAGAAGTAAACCAGCTGACGGTCTTAAGTCATCATCACGATAAAAGTTAACTTCACAGGATTGATAAGAAGTCAGTTGTGTGAACAGCTGTTTTCGGTCATTCTCATCGGGCTCTTACAATCACACAGGGTACATGCGTTTTATATAAGAGAAAAACTGGAGCATGTCAAATCGGTCATTAAGATCATAGACATGGGGCGGATGACAGTCTATTGGACGGGGGTGGGAGTATTGGTGAATGTGTTACACTGTTTTGTTCAGGCTCTGGGTTTGCCCTGGCCAACCCCCCACCCGGTTAGCCTGTCAAGACCCATTGTTCAAGTGGGTACTTGATTGCAGTGTAGCACTGAACTGATTGACCTCATTAACCACACGTTCCTCGTTTACTCCTCTAACGTTTCTCCCGCGAAATGTGTGATATAAATGTGATGTATTTAGCCTGATGATGGATCACTGAAAACGAGCTTGTTCGCTACATATTATACTTTTTTAATGTAGTGCACTGAAGAGAGGCTGTAACACACCCAGCCTGACCATTAGCACAGGGATGTCGAGCAGGCGATACCAGAGATGCTTGCAACCGATGCCGTTGAGTCAAGTAGTCAGAAGGTTGACAGTGAAATGGGTACCACTGTCAGTCACTAACACGAGAGGGATATCTTCTCTGCTGAATATTCCTCTGAGTGCAGTTGGCCTTGTTGTAGATGTCACATCCGGCCACTCCGAAGAGGAATCAGTCACTACTAGCGCATAATACCTGTCAAGAATAGGACCACGATAAGTCGCATGAACCCGTTTCTAGGTCTCAGTTGACTTCGGCCGTGGAGTCCACTTAGACGGTTAATTGTGAAACGTGTGATGACAAGATGAACAACTTTTAGCCAGACGACAAATATCAGCGTCAATCTCCGGTCACCAGCACGTTAATCGGGCCGGAGACTTCAGCTTTTCAACTTTAAGATGTCCGGAATCTAGATCGTTCAGAACAGCTCTACGAAGAGTTGGGGAATAACAATTCTGTTCTCTTCAACCAAGTAACCGAGACACTCGAAACTGCCCACAATAAAAGTGCATTTGTTCGGATTAACAGCAATGTTTTTGTCAAAAATTTGTTGGAATAGTTTCAGAAGACCAGAATCAAGGGTTAACTTGTCTGGAGCATATAAGATGAAGTCATCCATACCCTTCACAATATTCTTTATTACACAGCTGGCATTTGCTAAATCTGTAGAGAGACTGATCCATGTATTCTATACCAAGTTCATTTATGGCTTGAAATGGAGTCCGGAAATAACAATTGTTCATAAACGTTACTTATCGATGCTTTGTCATCTGGTTTATTGTTGTAATTAGCATTGAACTATATAGGATAAGGATCGAACGTATGAGAAGTGCAAAACACTATCAGGCACAATAACACAGAACGTTGAATTGTTGTTGAATTGTATGTTTTTCGTTTGCACAGGATATTAACATGCCAAAACAATTGCGTAGCAAAACGACACAATGCATATTAGTCACGTTCGTTGCATTTATGTTAATTGAGCTGGTTACCGAACAACAGAATCAGTGAAAACTATCTGAGTTGTACACACACAATCTACTAGTTCAGTAATGTGGCTAACCTGAGCCGAGGCAGTTTCGTGGACCCTAGACTACAATGAAGTACTGATCGTGAATGGGTACTTCTCATATCGGAATTGCAGTTCCGTCCCTGTGTGTCACATCCCAGCTGGACAATGAGGCTGTGTTTCCAAACACATTCCAAAGTAAAACCATAGCAGTCGTACTTGGATTGGTAACGTTAGACACATTCATTCCAATGGAAGGGAATGCCGTAATAATTCGTCAAGTAATGGGCGATGGCACTGATGCACAGACAAACACATACTACAACAGAAGTTGAATTGCTGTCTTATCGATGTCAGAACGTGCAGGAGCTACCGAATGTGGTTGGCAAATCAGTTTGATTTTGGCTGAGGCAAGACACACGATTGGTACTTGTGGTTGTGCGAGGCCTTGATGATCCCGATTATTGATTGAAGTAAACTGACAGATTCAATGACTTCTCCAACAGAGTTACTGAGGTCAAGCATGCTTATGAGCCAAAGACTGTGGCCGAGAATCTTAACGGTTCTTCTTTCTAGGTGTAGGCATCCTGGCAATATTTCAGTCTATCTAAAAACATAAGTATTCACAACACCAACAATTGCATGCTGCATCGAGCACCTCTCACATACCAAGGTAGATCGGTGCAATCACACCACTGTTGACCTCCGACCGTACAGTCTTCTCCAAGTTAACCCTCATCGTCCTCACGACCGTAATTCCCAGTGCTTACTTCACTGATCCCACAACGGATATAACCAATGCTGGGGTGGCAACAGGCATCTGTTATCACCCAGTACCTTGGGGCTCTCATCATTTACTCAGACTTATAATGCCAATTACTATAGCTAGCCCAAAATTGATGGGTTGCCAGACAGCTATCGTGAGACTGCTGAGCCTGTTGGCTGTTGCTGTCCGTCGCATTTCCGAGACTGAAATACAGGGTATTAATCAACGTGTAGAACCGACAGCATTCATTCTATCTATTCAGTATTGAATGTAAACTTCGCTGACATCCCAGACGCTGCTATTGATTTGGCTGAATTATGTATTGTTCTGTTCGGAATGACGGTCAAAGCCACAAAGTTTAATTGGGTTTTCGTTCGAAGTAGACTCTGTATCGTCCACTCCGTGGTTCGTATTAAGGCCAGCTGCGGAGGCAAAGTTTCAGAAAGCATTTCCCTTTGTGTCATGCTGCATCTGACTGCAATGGCTTCAATGTGATGGCCGCCATTTTCTCGGATCAAGCAACGCATCTTATATCGAGACACTAATGTGATACACTCCTCTCGGTCAGGCTTACCAGTCCTCACCCAGACGATGCTCTCCGTTGTTGCATGCATATCTCACATGCCGCTTACGAAGTTTCTCTATGGCGTACGGCATGGTGGTCGCTGAGTTGATATAACCTAGATGTCATAAAAATCCCCGTGGTTGTCATAAGTCGGACAGACCATTTTCATGGTAATTCGTATAACACGTATAGGTGGGACATATACAAGGTGCGGAGGCGCTGTGTTTATACTGATCCCGAGGCTTGGTTAGCAACAGCACTTGGAGAGATCGGAACCCGTTTTAATGGTTCACACCAGAACAGTCCTCATGCTCCTCCGTGCTACCGGCCTAAGGCTCCGTGGGTTAGTGGACTTATCAGCGAGGTGGATAGCTCACTGGTTTCTAATACGTGTGGATCATCACAGTGGTAAACGGAACAATCTAGGGGTCACTTCAACTTCCCTCGCGCTTGCGTCTTCCAGCCACAAACTTGCTTTCTAGTATCGTCGCCGATAGATGTAGAACCACCCACCGGAAGTGAGGTGCGTAGTTGTAGTTCGTCTCTCATGCGTAATGAGGCCACTGGTTCGGGAGACTTCGGATGGGGACATTTTACAGTGTGGATATGAAGCATTTTAAAAATCTTTAGGCCCAAGATGGATGGGCCATAATGAGTAACAGCGATGTTTTAATCAAATGGCTTGGATTGTTCGTTGAAGATCAGAATGGTGACTATACCGAAAACAGGAATGGAATGACCAGTTATACGTCGTGTGGTTACAAAACAAGGATGTAGTGTTTGATTTGTATAGAACTGTGAGAGATGTATTTGTGGTGAAAATGGTTTGCATACTGCCAGTGTCAATAATAAAATCATGCCTCGTGTCACATACTGTGAAAACGGTTTGAAATGGATGCCCTGAAGTAGATGAATCAACTGTCAATGTAAAGGATTCTATCTTGTCACATGTAACCTCAACTTCATTTTGATCAATTGTTGTAATTAGCATTGAACTATATAGGATAAGGATCGAACGTATGAGAAGTGCAAAACACTATCAGGCACAATAACACAGAACGTTGAATTGTTGTTGAATTGTATGTTTTTCGTTTGCACAGGATATTAACATGCCAAAACAATTGCGTAGCAAAACGACACAATGCATATTAGTCACGTTCGTTGCATTTATGTTAATTGAGCTGGTTACCGAACAACAGAATCAGTGAAAACTATCTGAGTTGTACACACACAATCTACTAGTTCAGTAATGTGGCTAACCTGAGCCGAGGCAGTTTCGTGGACCCTAGACTACAATGAAGTACTGATCGTGAATGGGTACTTCTCATATCGGAATTGCAGTTCCGTCCCTGTGTGTCACATCCCAGCTGGACAATGAGGCTGTGTTTCCAAACACATTCCAAAGTAAAACCATAGCAGTCGTACTTGGATTGGTAACGTTAGACACATTCATTCCAATGGAAGGGAATGCCGTAATAATTCGTCAAGTAATGGGCGATGGCACTGATGCACAGACAAACACATACTACAACAGAAGTTGAATTGCTGTCTTATCGATGTCAGAACGTGCAGGAGCTACCGAATGTGGTTGGCAAATCAGTTTGATTTTGGCTGAGGCAAGACACACGATTGGTACTTGTGGTTGTGCGAGGCCTTGATGATCCCGATTATTGATTGAAGTAAACTGACAGATTCAATGACTTCTCCAACAGAGTTACTGAGGTCAAGCATGCTTATGAGCCAAAGACTGTGGCCGAGAATCTTAACGGTTCTTCTTTCTAGGTGTAGGCATCCTGGCAATATTTCAGTCCATCTAAATACATAAGTATTCACAACACCAACAATTGCATGCTGCATCGAGCACCTCTCACATACCAAGGTAGATCGGTGCAATCACACCACTGTTGACCTCCGACCGTACAGTCTTCTCCAAGTTAACCCTCATCGTCCTCACGACCGTAGTTCCCAGTGCTTACTTCACTGATCCCACAACGGATATAACCAATGCTGGGGTGGCAACAGGCATCTGTTATCACCCAGTACCTTGGGGCTCTCATCATTTACTCAGACTTATAATGCCAATTACTATAGCTAGCCCAAAATTGATGGGTTGCCAGACAGCTATCGTGAGACTGCTGAGCCTGTTGGCTGTTGCTGTCCGTCGCATTTCCGAGACTGAAATACAGGGTATTAATCAACGTGTAGAACCGACAGCATTCATTCTATCTATTCAGTATTGAATGTAAACTTCGCTGACATCCCAGTCGCTGCTATTGATTTGGCTGAATTATGTATTGTTCTGTTCGGAATGACGGTCAAAGCCACAAAGTTTAATTGGGTTTTCGTTCGAAGTAGACTCTGTATCGTCCACTCCGTGGTTCGTATTAAGGCCAGCTGCGGAGGCAAAGTTTCAGAAAGCATTTCCCTTTGTGTCATGCTGCATCTGACTGCAATGGCTTCAATGTGATGGCCGCCATTTTCTCGGATCAAGCAACGCATCTTATATCGAGACACTAATGTGATACACTCCTCTCGGTCAGGCTTACCAGTCCTCACCCAGACGATGCTCTCCGTTGTTGCATGCATATCTCACATGCCGCTTACGAAGTTTCTCTATGGCGTACGGCATGGTGGTCGCTGAGTTGATATAACCTAGATGTCATAAAAATCCCCGTGGTTGTCATAAGTCGGACAGACCATTTTCATGGTAATTCGTATAACACGTATAGGTGGGACATATACAAGGTGCGGAGGCGCAGTGTTTATACTGATCCCGAGGCTTGGTTAGCAACAGCACTTGGAGAGATCGGAACCCGTTTTAATGGTTCACACCAGAACAGTCCTCATGCTCCTCCGTGCTACCGGCCTAAGGCTCCGTGGGTTAGTGGACTTATCAGCGAGGTGGATAGCTCACTGGTTTCTAATACGTGTGGATCATCACAGTGGTAAACGGAACAATCTAGGGGTCACTTCAACTTCCCTCGCGCTTGCGTCTTCCAGCCACAAACTTGCTTTCTAGTATCGTCGCCGATAGATGTAGAACCACCCACCGGAAGTGAGGTGCGTAGTTGTAGTTCGTCTCTCATGCGTAATGAGGCCACTGGTTCGGGAGACTTCGGATGGGGACATTTTACAGTGTGGATATGAAGCATTTTAAAAATCTTTAGGCCCAAGATGGATGGGCCATAATGAGTAACAGCGATGTTTCAATCAAATGGCTTGGATTGTTCGTTGAAGATCAGAATGGTGACTATACCGAAAACAGGAATGGAATGACCAGTTATACGTCGTGTGGTTACAAAACAAGGATGTAGTGTTTGATTTGTATAGAACTGTGAGAGATGTATTTGTGGTGAAAATGGTTTGCATACTGCCAGTGTCAATAATAAAATCATGCCTCGTGTCACATACTGTGAAAACGGTTTGAAATGGATGCCCTGAAGTAGATGAATCAACTGTCAATGTAAAGGATTCTATCTTGTCACATGTAACCTCAACTTCATTTTGATCAATTGTTGTAATTAGCATTGAACTATATAGGATAAGGATCGAACGTATGAGAAGTGCAAAACACTATCAGGCACAATAACACAGAACGTTGAATTGTTGTTGAATTGTATGTTTTTCGTTTGCACAGGATATTAACATGCCAAAACAATTGCGTAGCAAAACGACACAATGCATATTAGTCACGTTCGTTGCATTTATGTTAATTGAGCTGGTTACCGAACAACAGAATCAGTGAAAACTATCTGAGTTGTACACACACAATCTACTAGTTCAGTAATGTGGCTAACCTGAGCCGAGGCAGTTTCGTGGACCCTAGACTACAATGAAGTACTGATCGTGAATGGGTACTTCTCATATCGGAATTGCAGTTCCGTCCCTGTGTGTCACATCCCAGCTGGACAATGAGGCTGTGTTTCCAAACACATTCCAAAGTAAAACCATAGCAGTCGTACTTGGATTGGTAACGTTAGACACATTCATTCCAATGGAAGGGAATGCCGTAATAATTCGTCAAGTAATGGGCGATGGCACTGATGCACAGACAAACACATACTACAACAGAAGTTGAATTGCTGTCTTATCGATGTCAGAACGTGCAGGAGCTACCGAATGTGGTTGGCAAATCAGTTTGATTTTGGCTGAGGCAAGACACACGATTGGTACTTGTGGTTGTGCGAGGCCTTGATGATCCCGATTATTGATTGAAGTAAACTGACAGATTCAATGACTTCTCCAACAGAGTTACTGAGGTCAAGCATGCTTATGAGCCAAAGACTGTGGCCGAGAATCTNGGCGCGAGAAATTCATCTGAAACCGTCGAACATTGAGGTGACTGAAATAGTGACGCGCTTGAGGTGCAGCATTTTGAAAAGTTCCAGTGATTCACCTCCAGCAAGTTACGATGAAGTTTACTGTCTTTGCACAACACTCACAAGACTTTTGCAGTCATTACACGGCCGCGCACGAAGTTCAGGTTCGACAAAATTCACACTAATTCTCTCACGTGTTTGCGAGAGCCATCTGGTGTTAACTGCCTACTTGTGGATCACGTGAGGCAACTGGAGGCAGCTGGAGTCCAGATCCTTGACGTTGGAAATCAACTGAACTCATACAATGGTCAGTGAACTGCGAGCACTACGTTCAGGTTTTTTCCAATGAGATGCCACAGTTGGACTGATGGGCGATCTAAATGCACCAATGGGATTGTTGGCAGATAACTCTCTAATATACATCGAAGAAGTGGACTTCATCAACCAGATAAGGAATGGCTGTAAGAATTGAAACTGGAATCCAACTGAGTACACCGGTGATTTTATCTGAAATGACGTTTGTAATACATAGTTGCTGTATGGAGTAGCGTCTAGATTTCTTGCATGAATAAATTTGAGAGACACATCCCCATAAATTACAACAAGAGGGAACATACGTTGCGAAGTGGGACTCGGTAACAAATTGATCAATCTTGGGAATTCCTGTTCATAGTTAGGCATGAAACCAATTCTTCTGTATTCTTCGGTAAAATATATTTTAAGAGTCTATGATAGGAATTATGGAGGATATGTTAACATGTTTGTTGTGCAACATACACCACGCAAGAAGTGAGCTGACGATTACAAATTCAGTTTGGTAATATTCCGACGAATTGTTCATCTCACGCCTCTGTTAATTTTGGCGACTGTTAACTTCAAGTTGAAGCGAAAACTGGGGTTCTTGGGTTACTTTTGACATTGCTAATTGGCACCAATTTTGTGATCCGAAGCATGTCTTCCATTCCTTATATCAAAAAGAACTTATCAATCTCCGGCAGTTTCACTGGAGGGCGAATCAAGTTGATAGGTTCGACACAACATATGGTCGATTAGCCGTTGGTTACTGAAACATAGACACCGACGGATCCCCTCGCAAACATGTCTGTGATGTTAATTGCCGCTCACCAATTCGCAGCCGACTAACAGACTGATATCAAGCTACGATAACGAGGACTTCATCGCCTGAAAACGTTATCTTTCGAGTTTCCCGCAAAGCAGTGATCGCGATCCCACGAGCCTGTTCTGAATTGCCTGGAGTGTCAATACATGATGGTGGAATGCGACAACAAACCTAGCAACTGATCGTGGGGTGACTATTCCAATGCCCAGCTTGAGTGCAGTTAATTTTATCCAGTACCAACGCAACCTATAAACAACTGGTTTCGCGACATCGTGACCAGAATTCCGTAAGTGGCTGCTGGCCTTCAGCAACAGTTGAGAAAAGCTATTCACCTATCTTAATACAACTCAGCTGATACCCACTCTGCTTGCTAATGAGTATTTATATATATTATTAACACGGATTAATTTAACCACTGTTACACGAACAATGCACCCGCGATTCATCTCCACACCACCAGTCATTTTCTGTCTGGGGATTCTGAAGATTACTCAAAATCCGTTCGCCCTTCCATAATTGATTGGAACAAAGTGCAAGGCTCCAAGCATGACATGACTACCTACCCTACTTGCTTCGAGTAGGAGTTTACATTGGAGCTCACTGGTTGAAAATAATTGCTTCAAAAGCCACCGTTCTATATACATGTGAACACAACTCACAAGTGTTGACAGGGTATGGGGGTGCGCACCACACAGCAATTCATTATAAAATGCACTTGCGTCGAAAGCTTATGTGACGTAGAAAACATACATAGAACTATGACTGCTATAATCACTCCAGATAGCCGTGATGAAAGTCAACACATAGTTATTACATAACACGTGAGACTGGACATTAGTCACGGCCCGACGGTGTCAACATAGCATAACAGTCGAGGTTTCAGACCACGAAACACATTCCGAATTGGAATGCTAACCGTATAGCACACTGATGAGTCGAAGCTCTAGAGGTCACACAGTAAACACCACACAGACCGCCTGTTCCAGTGATCGCACATCACATTCTGATGGACCGCTTTGAAGATAATAGAGGCGTATGCGTCAATAAAGTACCGGAGTTGGTGCACTCTGCTGAAACATCTGCTGTAAGTTATTGGTATCAATCTTCGTGCGCCCAGTTAGCCCCCGTCATCGATCTAGCCCCACAATCTTAATGTTGAACACGGTGTAGGTGTGTCGCATTTGCAGATTTGCATAAACCCTTCACCTGTGTCGTTTGCTTGTATGGCGATATTCCTCAACGAACTGGCATAGCAACTGCACACAAAGTAGTCCGAACATAGGGCATCCGCATTTAATATTTCCACTCAAGTGTGCTGCAGTAACACGCGATTTATCAACAGTTGCTTTTCGACCTAGTACGAACTGTGGGCAGTGCTGTTCGCGCTAAGACTTGAAACACGTGGTTTCCAATCGAAGAGCAAACGAATGCTAAGCATTTGCAATGTGGTCCTTCGTGAGAGTACATAGGGGCACCAGCTAGCTTTTGAAGAATGTTGGGTACGACAGGATAAACATGGCTCGATTGCAGATACTTCTTCAGTAACGGAACTCAAACCTGAAACAGACTCAGGAACGGAATTAACAGCCTCAGATGATTCGAAAGACTGGAAAAAATGCTTCAAAATCACCTTGCACTCAAGACCAATGATAGACGGGTCAGAATTAATAACGAAATATGAGCATGTACAAGTGACGAATTGTGTATCTGTGGATCAAATTTCACATTCGCCAAGAGTACGTATAGCATTTCCAGTAATACCGTTAACAGAAATGTTAGCAGGCCTCAAGACAACAGAAGGTTCCAGCCGTTTCATGCAATCAACAGAAACAAACGAATCAACACTAACCGTGTCGACAGAGAAGGTATGTTTGGAACACGGTTGACGGTGAAAAATTATGTTATATGGTTTCGGGAATGAGCAGAATTAATGGAAATTATAGTTCGAGCAATCGATTGGAAATCAGATGCGATGCTGTGCTCTCCTAGAGAACACTGTACTAAGCATGTGTTCGGACTGCGGCAGACGACTTGATTATGATCTATCGTGCCGTATTTACGGCATTTGGAATTGCGAAGCAAGCACGCGAATCGACAGTGTTTATGACCACATGACCCACCGTCACCTGCTCAGTATCATGATCACGTTACAGATGGTGTATCGCACTTAGTTCTTCATCTTAATCTGCGTGTCGGAAGCACTTGGATTGCTGGAAATTTGAGTTCGCCACTCCAATTGATATACACCAATAGCTGAATAAATGAGAGATATCTGTTGCAGTCCGTTTTCGCCGTACGCCATTAATCTTGTGATACTATGTGGCACGTACTTGACCATTTCTGATATTTTGACAAGTTGATCAGCCCCGTTTGTCGTTAGGACCTCAAGGACTATACTGAGGACAGTTTTGACCAATTCAAACGGAACCATGTCAACTGAGGCAAATAAAATCAGTCGGACAGAATGCTTTTCCGAATGTGAGAGCGAATGTCGCATCATTGGCTGTGATACAGTGCGCAGGCAACTGATATCACGAACCCGTTTAAGATGTTCTGAGTTATCTACGAGTCTTTGGAAGTCGTGGCAATGTCACAACTACCATAAAGTTACTCACCACAAAAGAGATAAACAGCGCATGCCGCTTTGTGTGTCGTGGTGTTTCAAACAGTAGCTGTCCAGCTTAGGATAGTGGAACAAGCAGTTTATCTTGCAAATGTGAGTTGCNAGTTATTGGTATCAATCTTCGTGCGCCCAGTTAGCCCCCGTCATCGATCTAGCCCCACAATCTTAATGTTGAACACGGTGTAGGTGTGTCGCATTTGCAGATTTGCATAAACCCTTCACCTGTGTCGTTTGCTTGTATGGCGATATTCCTCAACGAACTGGCATAGCAACTGCACACAAAGTAGTCCGAACATAGGGCATCCGCATTTAATATTTCCACTCAAGTGTGCTGCAGTAACACGCGATTTATCAACAGTTGCTTTTCGACCTAGTACGAACTGTGGGCAGTGCTGTTCGCGCTAAGACTTGAAACACGTGGTTTCCAATCGAAGAGCAAACGAATGCTAAGCATTTGCAATGTGGTCCTTCGTGAGAGTACATAGGGGCACCAGCTAGCTTTTGAAGAATGTTGGGTACGACAGGATAAACATGGCTCGATTGCAGATACTTCTTCAGTAACGGAACTCAAACCTGAAACAGACTCAGGAACGGAATTAACAGCCTCAGATGATTCGAAAGACTGGAAAAAATGCTTCAAAATCACCTTGCACTCAAGACCAATGATAGACGGGTCAGAATTAATAACGAAATATGAGCATGTACAAGTGACGAATTGTGTATCTGTGGATCAAATTTCACATTCGCCAAGAGTACGTATAGCATTTCCAGTAATACCGTTAACAGAAATGTTAGCAGGCCTCAAGACAACAGAAGGTTCCAGCCGTTTCATGCAATCAACAGAAACAAACGAATCAACACTAACCGTGTCGACAGAGAAGGTATGTTTGGAACACGGTTGACGGTGAAAAATTATGTTATATGGTTTCGGGAATGAGCAGAATTAATGGAAATTATAGTTCGAGCAATCGATTGGAAATCAGATGCGATGCTGTGCTCTCCTAGAGAACACTGTACTAAGCATGTGTTCGGACTGCGGCAGACGACTTGATTATGATCTATCGTGCCGTATTTACGGCATTTGGAATTGCGAAACAAGCACGCGAATCGACAGTGTTTATGACCACATGACCCACCGTCACCTGCTCAGTATCATGATCACGTTACAGATGGTGTATCGCACTTAGTTCTTCATCTTAATCTGCGTGTCGGAAGCACTTGGATTGCTGGAAATTTGAGTTCGCCACTCCAATTGATATACACCAATAGCTGAATAAATGAGAGATATCTGTTGCAGTCCGTTTTCGCCGTACGCCATTAATCTTGTGATACTATGTGGCACGTACTTGACCATTTCTGATATTTTGACAAGTTGATCAGCCCCGTTTGTCGTTAGGACCTCAAGGACTATACTGAGGACAGTTTTGACCAATTCAAACGGAACCATGTCAACTGAGGCAAATAAAATCAGTCGGACAGAATGCTTTTCCGAATGTGAGAGCGAATGTCGCATCATTGGCTGTGATACAGTGCGCAGGCAACTGATATCACGAACCCGTTTAAGATGTTCTGAGTTATCTACGAGTCTTTGGAAGTCGTGGCAATGTCACAACTACCATAAAGTTACTCACCACAAAAGAGATAAACAGCGCATGCCGCTTTGTGTGTCGTGGTGTTTCAAACAGTAGCTGTCCAGCTTAGGATAGTGGAACAAGCAGTTTATCTTGCAAATGTGAGTTGCATGTGGTGCCGGAAGAGATCAGCCGAAGGATCGTGAAGGAAGGCTTCAAGCAAGGAGAAGAAATGCCTGAAGTACTATGAAGACCCCAACCGTGCAGTTTAAACATGGGACGGTGATCAGAACGTAGATGTGGTCTACAGTCGACGTGGTCCGTTGACAACCTTGAATGGAGCGTTATTTCACTCCTAAGTTGGTTTGTTTACTAGTCACCAGGAGGCGGAGGCGTTGAACTTGTGTTTACGGCTGAAAATTTGCCAGATTTCACAATCGTTCAGATTTGTAGTCAGAGACTTGAAAACGTCGCAATTGTCTCATCCATCGGTCCCAGATTCCTCTTGGGAGGCTCGATTAGTAAACCACAAACAACGCTGAATGGCTTGCGGAGTTTGTTCTACGAAACCAAGGTGTATGCAGAAATGTGCAACGTGAACGGCATATGCGAAATGGCTGGCCATCGTGTGGTTCGCTTCTGGATTTCGCAGAAGCTTGTGTCACCCCGAAATTCTCAGGCTCAGATGAGTTGTAGAAGTGGAGGGGTTCAGCTTAATGTGGCACAGCAAACTATCATTTGACATACAGTTTTCCGTAACCGCCTCTCAACGTTTGGGGCAAGGGACCATCGCACATAGCCGTTACGACGTATGAATTATCCCGCGCCACTTCCGGTTTCATACAATCAACCCGGTGCCAGTTAAAGGCAATTCGGCTTGAAAACTTGTGTGGCCCTGATGACCAATGTTGTTCAGCCAAATGGTACGCTAGTATGGAAATGCATCTGCTAGACCTGAGGCCGAAAATAATGAAAGACTGATGGTAAAATCTGAGGTGGGGAGAAAATGATGTGAATATCAACCAATGCAACTTTGATAGGACTACGATGAGGAATAGAATGCAATGAGAAACAGACTAAACCTTCATCATACAATTTATGAACAACGCGGGGAAAAGAGAATTTGACTGGATATCGTGACTGAGAAGGAGAGTGAGTGACTCACAAGTGTGACGGAGGTTGCTAAGTGACACGAACACAACAGATCAGTAATTTACTCAAGCTACTTTCACTTAACGAAATTGCCGCTTATTTGCAGACGGTTTGCCGTGGGCACATTGGTAACCCGCCAATTCCAATCAAACAGCAACAATGAGAACACTTTAATTACAAAGTGATATTTTCGAGTCACCATGACGTATCTCAACTAAGGTTTTTCTGCTCATCACACACTTGAATTCGCAACTGCGCAGCTGCCGCTCACTGAACTTACGGTCGGCCTTCCAGCAAGTGTTAACTAACCAGACAGCTCACTAAAACGTCGATAGTATAACCTAAAAGATTTGCCTGGATAACATCGTGGCTTCGCGAACGGCTGCCTCCTTGATTTTCTAATGCGCCACGAATTGGAACGAAAGAAGACAGTGAACGTTTGAAGAAACAGTCTCAACGGTCAATGTGGGGCAACAAAAAACACGTTCCACCATCAGCCAGGGGTTCCGTAAACTATGGACACGATCTACACGACCATGAACAACGATGGTGTCAACACACTGTGCCATTGCTTCCATTATCTTTCTCTTGCAACCCGCACAGCAGTCTCTTCGGGTTTGGGTCTTCAGTCTCCTCACAAATGTGTCTAAGCCAACGGAGCTAGTTGGAAATCAGCGTGGATGCAGTCTTATTCACGACAGCTTAGCGGAGTGCTCCAGCGTTCGGAACCAACTTAAACTGCCGAACACGCGAGATGCGTCCTACACATCACGGGTTCACGGGATCAAAATATCGCTGATTCCTCTTACACATTGTCTGAAATGCGCTACCACACAACGGCATAGTATGCAAGCAATAGCCATCTCACTTTCCTGTTTTGGTTCATTTAGACCATTCATCCAAGACGCCTAAAGTTCTGAGTAAGCCTCTGCCAAACGATCCACAAAATCGCGGTCAGTACAGAAAACTTGATGCACTACCCAACTTTGTTGATTGCAGAGGCATCATCATAAGCAAGAGTGTTATTGAGAGAAGATATACGATGAGTGATTCGAATGAACAGTGACTGATTTAAAGTCATGGATTTCTGTCCATTTTTGTGCATTCACGTCGTCCGAACAGAATATGCCGATGGTCTGTCGAAATGTGGGTCAGGGCGCGATCAAACAGTCAGCAAATATCGGACCTTGTCCACTGTGAGTTGTCCGTTATTGTGTCCGACACATGCCAGTCTACCGTAGGTACAAATTTTTATCATCTTTTTGAGGCCGTCACTGGTTTGTAAGAAGATGTGATGGAGAGAGCAAGTTAGATGTGTACAAAAAACACGGAGGGGAATAATTAAATAACCTGAAGAAGATTCTTAGTATTAGCGTCTACCATGGAGAATTCGTCAACAGTGAAATGTACGAAAGTCTTCTGCGAAAATATTGCCGGTAAGTAAAACACTCACTCATCATCGCCATTCACGGGCGACGAAGCGGCGAAATTGATATCACGTCAAGTTACTACTGATATCCGCAGACGACGTGTCGTATAAAGTTGTCGCCTTCTTGATCTATTCGTTTTGCCCTTCCTGTAGTTCAGCATGAATGGGCTGAACTGATGCTATCCCACTGATGAACATCAAGCAAGAAGGTAGGGATATACTCATTCATTTAATTAACTTGGTCGCGCCATCACTTTTATCCAGCACCTTCGCTCCTCAATAGAAAAGCCAATCCAGTGCCTCTCTATAAATGTGGCCCAAGGCAGAACGTTAGTAATCATCGTCCCATCAACAACATATCAATCTTCTCAGGAATGTTTGCAGAACAATAAAGGTGTACATTGTCCAGTTACTAAAGGCACAAAACTATAACTATTTCACCGCGTGGTGTACTCAATAGGCAATCTGATATGATGTCAGTTTGAATTCGTAAGCCATGTGTCGATGTCAGTCGACGCAGGATGTGCGATATTTACCATACTTTTATCCACACAAAGGGCTCTTCACAGTGTACCTCATAAGCGCCTCTTGTTCAAAATAAAATCTTATGGAATAAAATACCTCTCAGGTAGCTTGATTTCGTCATATGTTGGAAGCCACACTCAAGTAATCTAAATGTGAGAGCAGTGGTCAGCACCAAGAACATTAACAAGCCGGGTGATTCAAGGAAGCGTTGTTGGATCTGGCTTTCCCTCATGCACATGAATAATGTATGCGACGTTACTAAATGTGGCAAACCCTTCCTGTTTGTTGACGGCATCGACGTTGTTTTTGCATTCGACGAGCACAGTCACATCGCGTTCCGTGTACAGAATATACGACAGGACAGGGGAGGCCACAGCTTTGATTTGACCGGAGTTCGAGTGGACTCATACTCTTGTCCAAGTTACAAAGCATGCGAAGGATGAACAGTCACAACTATTCAGATGTTTTGTTTGATGAAACCGAGCACCGGCTGATCAATTCGATTTAAGTGAGAAATTCGATCGATAAACAAAAGTTGGCCCAGGATCTCCAAGGAACATTTTTCTAGCCGATTATTTGGACAGCAGTGGAGAAAGAGGACATTTATTTCACTCTGAACTATGAAGGCGACTCGGTTGCAGATTTTCTTGGTCACCGCCCATCTAATACTCTCAGATGAATATTTCTAACAATCACGCTCTGCTTGTAGCTAGTCAATTCCCGAAAACTATCGGTACCTTAGACAGAACAATGGCTGTGTACACCCATAGCATAGTGGTGTATCCGATTGTTGAATTTTGTACTGGAGAATACATTAAGTATACAGTGCGCCAATTGTTCACACGGAGAACAGTGCATGATCCACCACGCGCTAACCTGGCAGACACGAACCCCATCAGATCGATTTGTTCACGATCGCGTACAGCGGTTCAGCCAACCAGTGGAGGCTAATCAAATGAAGCTGTCGGGCTACGTTTGAAATCAGAACGATTCGACTCCAATGTGTACCCACAAAAATTGTTCGCTTGGACGTACAGTGTCTACTAGCATTGATATGAAAAATTAGAGACCACTATTCTATTCACCGCAAATGTACCAGTTGATTTGCATAAATGTGTTGAACTAATGATCACGATCCTAACATTTGTCTGGGTCATTTACATCCACAATAGATTGACTGATAAAACGAAACAGAATGGTGATTATCGGTGGAGCACGGGAGAGAGTAGACAGTCAAGACTAATGTTGGTGATTAAAACGTGAATGCACTGAACTAAAATTCCGCGGTTATTGGTAGTTCGGGAAGGAGAGGTGATCATGCGGAACCTACTCCAAGATTGTTGTTGATGAATCTGACATAAGATAATCGGGTTAACTGAACATCTGCGCATATTCTGGTTAATTTTGAATTACAGGCTAAATTTACTGAATTTCATAAATAACCCGACGCTCTTCTCTGACGTCTACCCGAACACATCGCATGGTGAGTTTGAGGAGGGTTAGACACACTAGGTCAGCCTATAACACTAGACACCTAGTCCGTCCAGAAGATGAACATGCGATTTGAGGAGTTTGCGAGCTACCAACAAATTCATGATGAAGTCATCAACAATAAAGTGTGTATATCAGGATTTAGAATCACAGTTCACATTTTCCAGCTGGAAAATGTTCAGTCAATGAACCTCAAAATGTTCTGGACAATGAAGATCAAGGGCACTTTGATGTCATATGAACTGGCAGATAACGGAATATTGTTGAAAGATTTGACGTTGTGAGTAAGTTAGGGTGGGATCACTAACAGAACAAACAAATCAAGCGCTTGCTTTACAAAGTTGCATCAAGCTTTCGGTGAGGGCTCAAATAAACAGTCTTCAGTATTCAGTAAGACGCGGAGTACTTCCGCATGATTGGCGAAAGTATCTGGCTATTTGTTTCATGCAGAAGAGACAATTTCCTATTGACCATGACCACAATTTCGAAGCTAGTTTCATATATTTGGTCAATCAAGTCTTCATTGCTCATAATTAGATTAGCACTTATTTCTGTATACTTGCAACGGAAGTCGTCGGAGAAACACGTGAGAACAGCCACTATAAATCGAGTTTTGCCAGGTGGAATTTGTCCCAGCGTGACAGTCGAGTTGTGCAAGCAATTGTGCTAATCTATCGACGATGTCCGCTGACCAAACAGAGAGCCAATGTATCAGATGCTGGAGTAGCTGAAGTCACATGGTAACCTTCTAACATATGTATTAAGGGAACAACCGTGATTACGGTTACCCGTACTCACAGCAGGAAATATTCAAAACTGACCGAGAAAGAAGATCATCAGAAAGCGGACTCCAGATGGTTGTGAGACAGGCCACACAGACAAGTCTTCGGCATTTTTTATAATTGGGCTAATATAGCTGAAAGCAAAATCAATTTTGAAGTAGATGTCGCGAGAGTTCAGACAGTTCGCCCAGAATGCTCAGCTTGGTGGTAAAACAATTGTATCTTAGTAAAAGAGTTATGCTTCCAGAGAACAACTTCGTTATTCTCCAACAAATGATCAGCATAACGGATATACTAGGTAACTCTTTGAAAACTTCAATGTCCAGTCACGAATGTTAACATGGTTTACCACAGAGCAGCGTTTTTATGATAACATACATGTTCAAATATAATGCATATACCTGGAAGTGCGTATATACATAGCACTTTAGACAGCACATTAACTGAGAATATTCCTTGATGTTCGGTTCGTCCACATTGAACTATCTACCCTTCCATTACGGCCGACTACAAAGTAAAGAGTTTACTTCTCGAAATTCCTAAGCAAGGGTTAAACTTCGTGAACATATACGCTGATTCCACCATTGAATGACAATACGACTGATAGACATTAATTCTTCTCCTCGTAATGAAGGGAACTGGAATATTATGGGATCAAGAGGGAGAGGGACAGTTACGGAAAGCAGCAATTTAGGTCGCTAGGCCATCAATAGTCACGGTGGAATGAACGTCGATCCAGTGAAAAATGACAAACGTTACTTTTCGGCTGCTCCACAAATTCTTCTCCATGGATGGACAATTAAATTGGATTATTCCGAACAATACGAAGAAGAATCAACCGGTAGCGTTCAGACAAGACCTAATGAAAGAAGTCAACATGACTGTCAATAGGATTTGAACGTCACTCATAAGTGGTTGCGGCTTCTGTTGCAACGTATATTTCGGCTAGCTAGTTTTTAACAGAAACACTAAACTAGATGGTCGGTTTCACAAGGGCTCCTTATTTGCTCACATCCTTGCTGTGGTAACTTGGGAATTTTTGTTGGTATACATCCATTGCGTGGAAAACGTACCATCAACAGAAGCTCAGAAGGATTAGGATTGGAGAATTCGTTGTATCCGAAGACGTTACGAATGTCATTGCGGCTGATCCCGTATACTCTATTCTTAGGAAGCTGTCCAAGCTTGACTTTCTTCGAATGGGTCATCGTCTGTGATATAATGTGTGCTGTTAAACGGTCATTCACCATGTGATGCTCTTTACATTTCTAATCCTAGCAATTTAACATTTCCATTCTTTTCACTTCTAAGAATCAAGTAGAGTAATGAAATTTGTACTGTTTCTTATAATCACTGTGAGCTTGGGGCTTCAAAAGCAACATGAGAATTGGCCTCAGGAGTACAGTGATTGGGAAGAGGCATACACAACCTGTGTTCTATCAGAACTTTTCGCTTGCTCTGCCCTCGAATTAGATTATAGGGAAGAATATGGTTACTTGCAAAAAAGGAGGGTAAGGTGCCTAGCAGAGGGCGTGAGATGAAACATGAATTACTTGGTGGCCACAAACACTGTGAACAATTTGTTCTGATGTAACCAAGGGAACGCAACGATGTTAGGATACATTATGGTCGTCGGTCCATTCCGACCTAGTGAACAGTGTTGTGTGGATGCTGGAAGAGTCACTCAGGTCAATAATTCCGGTAGCAGACCAAAAGTGTGGGTTCATGTTTATCAGATTTGAAGCCTCGGCAGAAGTTTCGAAGGTGAAATTTTCACTTGTCACTCCATAATTAACAGATTTTGAGTTGCTGAAGCAGATTCTTATCTATCAACGTGATGACTCACTATTACGAGGCAGACAGTTTCCATGGGAAGTATCATATGGAGGTAGAAGAAAGCACACGAAAATCTGTTTGGCAAGGTCAGGTTAAATGAGATTTTGGAGGGAACGAATATCATGAAGGTTTCATCCAAACAGACAATATAGAACAGCACTGCTTAACATAACAACCAATGACTAGTGGATTATTCATGAAAGAATTCTTGGACCGTTGCCTTCCTTCATCTATACAGTTGACGTACGGCATGTTATTAAACATGGCAACACTTTCTGTCTGCCGTCGATAACAACATCATGTACACATTCCATCAACCGGGCAGCATTGCTCTCTGTCCACAAAATATGCTAAAGGGCCTAACATAGTCGTGTTTGAAAACATGACTGGTGAAGTTCTCAGCGGAGAACTCAAACGTGTTACTTACGGTTGTCAATTACGTAATGGTTCGGTCACACTGGATGATCGTAACAAAATTACCGCCACTTCCGTTCGGAAACCAAGCATACGGTATTCAAACTCCCTTTATTTCTCTCAACAAGTATGACTTCAGATGGCAGAATCTGAAAGGACAGTAAGTCGTATCAAAACGTCACTTAGTTGATCAGATACGAGGCTGACACCTTACACAATGTGTGTTCGACCTCAGCTTGAATACTGCACATTCACTTACCGCCGTCCACGCAAGTTTGATAAGCTTGTGCTGGGAAAATTTCAATCAGCATTTACCAAAAGCCTAATAGGATATATACTTCCATTCACCTTTAAAGGACGCTGTCGGGAACTTGGTATTTAACCACTTTGGATACGAGGTCCAAAGTTGAACTTTACAACACTGGATAAAGTAACACATTTGAATGCCATCACCACAGCGTTTGCCGTTCACCTACAACACAGCACAACATATGGTCTAAAGAATGATGGCTCAACTGTTCTAACCCTGCTAACTCGGAGGAAGATGCGCGCAGATTTCTTTATTGTGAGATATGGCCATGTTTGGAACAAAGTGCCGAATGAAGTCAGAGCCAGTAACAGCATCCAAAATTACCAAAAGGGCTCGGGCAAATAGTTCACGCCATCAAACACAATGTATACGTTTGAAATCTGTGTATCCTATGATGACGCTTCGGAATGTGGTTCGGGAAACATTTAACTGTCAGCTGCATTCAACGTACATGCCGGTCACCGATATCACGCTCCCTTGGAAAACGGCTCGCTTGAAGCTGTTTGTTGTACCCCTACCAAGTAGTATACCCTCATCTAGAAAATCAACATCATTCCACTCATGTGCGTTATTGTGCCAGAAATGTAGAACTGGTGGATATTATTAAATCCACTGGAATGACTCCATGTGAGCCATACCTAGAACACAGAAAAAACAGGCTCATGTTGCACGTGCACAGTTTTCCCGACACGCATGCTCGTAACTACCGGGATCACAGTTAACACAATCGCATTCAAACCTTGATTCATTTGTTTCACGCCTTTCTCTGCCTGAACCCTTGCACGTTAACCACCTGACAAATTGTGTCTTATGGAATATTAATTTCGAACTAAACGTCGGCCTCACGAAGCAAATTTGATTCAAAATCCACATGGAGTTTTGATTATTGCGTGATTATCAATCTAATTGTACCCAATGGCAAAAATACGCCGGACCCGGGAAGAACGCTTTAATATCCCTTCAAATTTCGATGATTTTATCAACGTAAATTTTGCTATTCGTTCCCGACATATTCGGAACCTCACAAACCCCTGTAACAAATTTTTAAAAATGCAGAAAAGTGAGGGAATTACATTCTGTCTCTTCGTCATTATCCATTAGGCAGGCCTACATCTTCATTCACCATATTTGGCTTTCGAAACAGGCGAATCCCTTTCACCAGCAACCTATTTTCTTGTATAGGGTGCATGTAAAAACGAAGAAGGCAAAAACAGAATGACAAATTGACAGAAGAAAATGTTGCAGAAAACGAGTAATAACCGACACATTGCCATAACTGCTAGAGGTAGCGCAAAGTTGAAACGTAGCCATCTCACAGTATTCTTCGTGAGCATTACACTAATGCTACATTCGTCTACCAGTTCATATCGGCTAACCTGAACATGCCCTCCTGAACTTGCGCCAGGGTGAACAATTCATGTAGGGAGCGAAATGTTTGATGCTCAATGTTGTCCCTACTATTGTTTTCACGGAAACATGTACGTAATACATCAAAGATGTGGAATGTAGAATCTCTATGAAATTAGTTTGCACGCGTCAAGTTAGTGGTTGTAAGCTTCTTGGAGTTATTTTGCGAGCACCAAATTTTGAACTTGTTCATTTAAAGAGATCTGGAGTGAAAAAGCTACAGATCATGTTGGCTATTCATGCGATTACTTTAATCACTCTGTCCTCTGGAAAGTGAGGGGAACGGATACTTTTAGTGAATTTTTCAGTAGAATGAGGGTGTAACTTCACGCGTGAATCGCCGTCACAGTTTACTGCTTGCAATGGACCTCGTGAGCGCAAGTCTTTCTTGGACAGGCTACTCGGAACGGCGAAGGTGGTGATTGATTGTATAACGGTGTATGTGTGTGCCTACTCCCGGTTGGTTGACAGCTTGCCGTTGAAAGAAACGGTATGCTGTATAATCCGTGTCCTACTTTCATTCAAAACAATTTCATTCCAATTGGTTCCCCGGTCACTAAAGCTATATGTTCAGTCTCTCTTTAAGCTCCCGTTCACGTTTGATCGAGTTCTAATTGCGAATTTCCGAAAGATACTGCTTAAATCACATCACTTACGAACTGTCCGACGTATTTTGTCATCGAACCAACCAGAAAGTAGCGGTTCAAACGAATGTACGCATAAGCATTAATGCTTCCATCATTTGCGTTTCACTCATTGTTCACCTTACTGTTCGTAGTGTTGCACCCGGGTTTGACTTTGCAACGTTTTACGAGGTGAGTAGATTAAATGTTTGCCTGACCAAATGTATGAAACCTTCCCGTCAGTCAGTTTGACAGGTCCTTGTTGTGTCCAACAGTTACTGACAGTGAACACCGTAGTGTAACCCAATTCCTGGATCAATACTGATTTGCTCGGAACTGCGTCTCGTCTCCTTACCACATCCTTGCTGAGCAACAGTGTGAATGGTGTATAATTTGGCAGCAGTGAACCCCTCCACCTTCGACTAGTCTGTTCTCAGGGGCTGAGGTGAACATTCAACATATCGAAAAAAGGGCAATACTTCTACCAGTGGAACGAGAAAAATAAACGTTGATCAGAAATTGTCGTCTGTTAACTCCTATGTATACGGTTATAATTGAGTAAAGCCCTTCTACAAGCTCTTTCAAATATTCTGGTCGATTAGTTCGCGGATAAACAATCGCATTACAGATGGCTACGTATCAGTTGGACTGTCGACCGCCACCCGGAAATGCTGTAACTTTGAATATGTCCCCACTCACAGAGCATACACGTTAATGACAACAGGTTTAAACGTTCCAATAACGAGCCAACTGAAATAATGCTCGATACATTGAAATACCTTATATAGTAAGGCAGTAGTTAGTAACAATCTATCTGCGTTTGGCAAGGTTAGTTACCCCATGCTCACATACCTGTGTGGTTTATTTTCTGTGATTACTGGTCTTCACTTCACTGATAACACGAATTGTGTTCAGCTAATATTTTCGTTCCCTAACGTAAGTACCATTTATGGCCGACCTGCTGTCTATTGTTTAGCTGTATAATGCGTTTGGGCCAGTGAGAATAAGAAAGGTACTGCTCGCAAACGGATACCCCGGGAAGTTCATCGATGTTAACAACCAGAAAAAATTGACCAAGATTTTCGTGAGTACGGCTCCCAANAATGCGTAGTAGACAGTGTACGATAATCGCTCGCTTAGTTCAACCATAATTGCGGCTTCTTTCTGGCGAAAAGTTTTGTTTGTTCATTCAGTGAGACAAGGTGGAACATGCAGCGTATCTTGAACTAGGTGACATATGTGGCGTTTACTGAATAACACAACATGCAGTGCATTCTAAGCCTATTCCGAAGTCAAAGCAACGGTGTAGTTTGGGCACATATAGAGGAAGAATCGATCCACAGGTTGGGTGAGTTTAAATGTTTCATGGAGGACGGCAAACAATCCCACCGTTTTTGTGGAGCCCTTTTCTAGGGACGACACAATTTAGAGGCATATTTGATGAAAGGATCGCTTTACTGTAAAGCTCAAAGCATCCGAAATACGCCACAAGAACATTTAGACTTCCACTAGTCAGTCACAGGAGGGGCCAGCCAGAAATGAGGGGAAAAGCACAACACAACATCTGGAAGTCGCGGGAAATAAGATGTATTCCACCTTTGAAATAATGCAGAAATACTGGGTCTAGAATGTATATTACCTGACTAAAGATTGCGCGAAGATTAAGTGTGGCTCACGGTCGAATGAGGGGTGGTTCATCTCCGAGAAACAGATGGTGGTGAACCAAAAGTCATGGGACGTCTGACAGTGTCGAGTAAACTTGCTAAGCTGATTAAATTCGAGGAAATATCTCATACGCACTGTACGCTTGCCGCCGGTGGCAGTTTCTGAAGTGATGGCGTCGAGTCATGAATTCTGTTTGGACTGTCGTCGCCGTGTGTAGTTAATTGACGGTTTATCGATATGAGATACCAGCCGTATACGTCCTTGTAACCGGAACTAAAAACGATACCGCAAGCGATGCGTCGATGATATTCTTCTCATCGCACACAATCAACTACAAACACAGAGCCTTATTGGTCGGATGTATTCTTTGCGCCCAAACATATACATCAATATGGAAGGCGAGAATCAAAATAGCCCACCACTTCTGGATATATGCATCAGGAGAAGTGCAGATGGCTCGATTCAACGAAGCGTCCATCGTAAGAGCACTTGGACAGGTCAGTATCTGCATTTTGAAAGCTTTGTTCCCCGATCGTACAAACAAAGTTTAGTGCGCACTTTGTTTGGTCTGACCAGACCTATCTGCACTGAAGATACTGTTCAAGAAGAGAGGGTCCTGTTAGAGACCACGCTACAACTAAACAGTTACCCTAAACCGTTTTTTCGCAAAATGTAAACAACCCACTGACATAGGAATTCGACCGGACGCAGTGCGCAAAAAGCCGGTATTTCTTCCTTTTCCCTTCAAGGGTGATGATGTATGCCAACCTATTCCCTGTCGTCTGGTCAGTTCTATCGCGAGAACATACAATGCATTGGTTCCAGTGATCCTGTTCAAAACATTCCTTATTCCGACACCCTGTGTGAAACAACCGGTACCCGAGTCAGCCAAATCCAACCAAATCTATGAATTTAAATGAGACCCAACTGTGAAAGGCCGAAACCCTGACTTATCACAATTGAGTCTCATTTAAAATCATAAATCTGCCCCACTACTCATTAATAATTATCTATGAATATCGATTTAGATGCGGAGCATCCCACATAGACAGGACTGAACACCAGTTGCGATTCAGGGTCATGGAGCCCACCCCGAAGTGGGTCGAGAAACAGTTCACACAAACATGACGTCACAGCCGCGCGTATATGAAAGGAGCCTGCATCGTCTATTGCTTGTCATATTCTAATGATGCAACACCAGTGTGATCCCACAACGGCATTTTGCGTTATCTACTCAACGTCACGTGGGCGAATACTGTGCTATGCCGAAGTGATTGCAATCCGAAAGTTCAAACCCGTGTTGTGTGTTCAGCAACAACTGTTTGTCGCTACCTTGGTATTGACAGTGATTGTGCACTCTGACAATTGGCTTTCTCTGGCATTCTGTTGGCATTCTCACACTGATATATAAATGGTCTGTAGTATGCACTCGTGAAGATGCGGCGAAATTTGTCCGGACATAAATCGTGCAACATCAGCTTAGTGTCTTCAAATTTACAAATTTTTCACATGTTCGACGGGAAAATAATGTTTCAAATTGGAACTAAAAGTGTCATTCAGGTAGACCAACACACTTGCGGACCGATTTACTAAACAATCGATAGGGTTGGTTTGGCGTGGATGTGAGTGCTAGATCCCAGCCAGTTTCTGATTTGGTCTCTAGTGTGTCCCCAACATAGCCTCCTCGTGCGGCTGATAGCGTTAGCCAAATGACCGCGTCGTCGTCGACTCTACAGAAGTCAATCAGCTAATGGATTGGTAGAACGTGCCTGTGTAGGAAGAAATCCGTATAAATTATTGCCGTCGTGTGTTTGTGGTTCAAGTTAATTGTCCAGTCAAAGAACATCTTATTTTCGATCACAAACTCAATGACACAACTAGAAAGAGCTTCAATTACAAGTCCACTTAGTAGCAACGTTTGCGCTGTTGGTCCGAGTATGCGGGCTGAGAATATTGTGAACGTGAGGTTCTGAAACGGTGCAGTTTACATATATTAAAGCTAGATATTTCTGGGTGGTGTTTCAAAAGTGTGTTAAAAGAAATGCGTTGTTGGCGTACCAGAAGCAACTAGCACGAAGAAGATAGGTGTAAAGTCAGTGAGGTGAAGTAAACGTACGTTCACTTGTAATGAAACCGTTCCACCTCGACCACATTTGCACCTGCAGTGGACAGGTGCATTCCGAGCAATCAGACCGTGCTGGAGAACATTTGCATCAGATCTAAATGGTAAACCCTATGGTACTCCTATTAATATATTATACCCACTTGAAGAGACACCTAATAAATCAACAACATGTCTTTCCGCCAACCGTTTTGAAGGGCATTATTCTCAATTCCGCAAACGTCCTATAATCGCTAGCAGTGACGACCAGAAAATTGTCCTAACCGACGTGTTCAGGTTTTGCCCAACCGAGGGCGACTCGTGGACTACACTGACGTGGGTTACAAATAGAATGTTTTGTATTTCCCTACCCAACAACTTCTAGACTACACAGCTTCAACGGTTTTCGTCAATCGACGTATCGTCAAAGAGACGATAAATCTCACATTCGGCCACGGTAAAAGCGAGTTCTGGATACAGAGAATATCTGTTACATCCTCCACGTTAACGTGGACGAGGTCATAATTCGAGATAGGAGTTCGAAAACGTGGAGTTTCAGGAAGGAGTTGGATGGAAACTGCCAACGCTGGACGCAACCACGGCGATTATACTGTGGTGCATTGTTTGAATTCGTCCTAACTTCGAGTTCAATTATGGAAAAATGAACGGATTTTGAGTAATCATCAGAATTCCCAGTCAGAAAATGATTGGTGGTGTGGAGTTTACTCATTAGCAAGCAGAGTAGGTATTAGCTGAGTTGCATTAAGATAGGTGAATAGCTTTTCTCAGCTGTTGCTGAGTGCCAGCAGCCATATCTTTCATCTGCAGACACTCAAAAATCAACCATCTCTCCGAAGGAGGAGCAGTGCACTTACGGACTTCTGGTCACGATGTCGCGAAACCAGTAGTTTATAGGTTGCGTTGGTACTGGATAAAATTAACTGCACTCAAGCTGGGCATTGGAATAGTCACCCCACGATCAGTTGCTAGGTTTGTTGTCGCATTCCACCATCATGTATTGACACTCCAGGCAATTCAGAACAGGCTCGTGGGATCGCGATCACTGCTTTGCGGGAAACTCGAAAGATAACGTTTTCAGGCGATGAAGTCCTCGTTATCGTAGCTTGATATCAGTCTGTTAGTCGGCTGCGAATTGGTGAGCGGCAATTAACATCACAGACATGTTTGCGAGGGGATCCGTCGGTGTCTATGTTTCAGTAACCAACGGCTAATCGACCATATGTTGTGTCGAACCTATCAACTTGATTCGCCCTCCAGTGAAACTGCCGGAGATTGATAAGTTCTTTTTGATATAAGGAATGGAAGACATGCTTCGGATCACAAAATTGGTGCCAATTAGCAATGTCAAAAGTAACCCAAGAACCCCAGTTTTCGCTTCAACTTGAAGTTAACAGTCGCCAAAATTAACAGAGGCGTGAGATGAACAATTCGTCGGAATATTACCAAACTGAATTTGTAATCGTCAGCTCACTTCTTGCGTGGTGTATGTTGCACAACAAACATGTTAACATATCCTCCATAATTCCTATCATAGACTCTTAAAATATATTTTACCGAAGAATACAGAAGAATTGGTTTCATGCCTAACTATGAACAGGAATTCCCAAGATTGATCAATTTGTTACCGAGTCCCACTTCGCAACGTATGTTCCCTCTTGTTGTAATTTATGGGGATGTGTCTCTCAAATTTATTCATGCAAGAAATCTAGACGCTACTCCATACAGCAACTATGTATTACAAACGTCATTTCAGATAAAATCACCGGTGTACTCAGTTGGATTCCAGTTTCAATTCTTACAGCCATTCCTTATCTGGTTGATGAAGTCCACTTCTTCGATGTATATTAGAGAGTTATCTGCCAACAATCCCATTGGTGCATTTAGATCGCCCATCAGTCCAACTGTGGCATCTCATGGGAAAAACCTGAACGTAGTGCTCGCAGTTCACTGACCATTGTATGAGTTCAGTTGATTTCCAACGTCAAGGATCTGGACTCCAGCTGCCTCCAGTTGCCTCACGTGATCCACAAGTAGGCAGTTAACACCAGATGGCTCTCGCAAACACGTGAGAGAATTAGTGTGAATTTTGTCGAACCTGAACTTCGTGCGCGGCCGTGTAATGACTGCAAAAGTCTTGTGAGTGTTGTGCAAAGACAGTAAACTTCATCGTAACTTGCTGGAGGTGAATCACTGGAACTTTTCAAAATGCTGCACCTCAAGCGCGTCACTATTTCAGTCACCTCAATGTTCGACGGTTTCAGATGAATTTCTCGCGCCAAGACATGTACACATACTGATGAATGCTTCACCGACTGGAGTTGGAGTCACTGTTTTAACTGGATATGGCTAAAATATAAAGCATTATTAATTATCGAATAACGCCTAACGTATTGACTGGCTTGCGACCATTTTGTTTGACATTTCAACTGTGATTCAAGCAAGTACCCCACGCCAGCTGCTTAATACGATTCCTCACGCGAACTCGCGTATGTTACAGACGTACACTACAGTCCCTCACTTGTTCTTCGACCCGATAGATACTTCATAACATTATGGGTTAATTCCCGATCTGGTGTCTTCATATACATTCATGCCAGATAAGCTATGCAGTAAACTAGCTAATCGCGTGTACAAGTAATTACCGCCTCGTTTTTTGGTTACTGATCGTTTGCTACTGATTATTCACCCTTTATATGCCCGTACCGTTTTCAACCAATCAATACATTCTGTACTCTTTGGCATATCAACAAGTGTTCTGCTTATCCAAGTGGGACATCTCCAGCGATGGTCATTTTGAACGCCCATTCAGACCATCTTTACTTGATGAGTCTAAACAAAGACAAAACCGGTCGTGGTGTGTCCGGCTGAGGTTAAGCATCACAAAGCACTAAAAATGTGTAACCACAATTTCACCGGCGCTAACGAAGACACTCCGACTGAGATGTAAGCAACGTGAAGTGTGGGACAGACAGCTTACACATTTGCACAAGCTGACCTTGGTTTGTCTTTTGCCGATGGGTTTCATAACGTCGCACGTCTGAGATGTGAATAATGATCGCTTCATTGAATTTGTCGCAATTATTTCGCTATTTGTGTGTGAGCTTCGTAGGATATGAATCGTGGGTGCATTGTTCGTGTAACTGTGATTAAACTGATCCGTGTTAATATTATATATAAATACATATATATATATATAACCAGAACTGATGGGCTGGCTGACGTTTTCTTTTAGTGCACGGCATACAATTCATTCCGCAACCATGGCTTTCGAATTCGGATCCAACACCTCACTCTGCTTCCCAAGCTTGCATAAAAAGACGGATAATGCGAAGTGGGATGTCTGAAGTTGTCCAATCATCTGTCATGTAACATTGTAAAATTTCGATTTAACACAGGTGGTTAGTATAGCTTATTCTATTTTAAACGCAAGTGCGTTATATAAACAATAGTGACAAACATAGGCTTTTTGGGTCAAATATACCAAAGCTAATTAGCGCACAAATGTGGCCTCCAAATTTCGGACTATTCATACTTGTACATTCGACGTTCCCCGTTCCGTAATCCACAATTAATAGTCATTGTCGGGTAGGCAGTTGCGCCCTCACTTAAGATACAGTTCACATGGTTCGCTTCCAGTTTTGCCATCAAACGCTTAGTTCACTCAAGTCATGCGTATCTAGTGAAACACAAATCTGCACGTAGCGAGATGCTCCGCCAACATTTGTGTAGCCTCCAACAGTTATTGTTAATTTGCGCCGCTATAGAATTCCACAGGGTGTGCATGTTATTATACAAATTACAGTAGCAATGCTAGTATGGACAAATTCAAATTGACATGTTCGACAGAAAAACAACTGCACATAAATTTCATCCTTGCTCACATTCGGATTTACTTTTTCTCGGTTGTTTTTTTATTACTGCGGAGCTACCGGAACTCAGTTTCATACTTTAAACGGAGGCAATAAAGTGAAATTCACTGGCACATGGATGGAACTATTCCCCTTCAAACAATAAACTAATACAGCGAAGTCATTTTGAATTTTCCTGTTTAAATGCCGTAAATATATATAATTGCGCTGACAACGAATTATGTGCACGGTATTAAACTAGGTATGGTGTGTCTCAAAATGTCGAATACTTTTGGGAAGTCAAGTTCACAAACATCAATTCTGCACGTAAGTTGAAGGGCTAAATTCATTTAGTGAAATTGTTTATCGGTCTATTATGGAGTAACGTATTGCAAAATGATATAGGAAGACCCTCTTAAAAATTATATTTGCTTCCATACTGATGATATGGTTATCTACTCTTAAGACACATACGTGATGGCAGCAGCATATACAATACGAAGATCAATCCCAAACTCAGTCCTCGAGGAACGGGTATGTTCTTCTAAATTGTGATTATCTGACGAGTTGAATGTGAGTGATTATTGAAAATTACGTATAACTCACTACCACATGTCTGTTCTGATTGCCGTTAGCCCTTTGAGCACATAAACTACTTTCATAGCTTTCCTGATTTAGCCGTCTTCAGTACCCAGTTAAACTTTGGAGACATGATTGTCAGCGGTTCATACAACATTACATTATACTACCCTGAAACACATGACCACTGGTCGAGGTCCCTTGGGAACCGATGATAAATCACCCGTATGTATTATCGAGTAGAGCATCCCACTGGCATCTGATTTCTTTGGAGATGAGGAAACTTGATGAATCTTGCTTCACTGGTGAGTTTGTGTTCGAAAAATCGTTCTCTCAATGATACCGTCGAGAACCAAAATCTAAACTGGTACACCTCAATGTGTTCCAATTAACATTCGATACACTGTATGAAGTGAACTTTGTAAGGTGCAATGTAGTGAACAGAAACCACACTAAGGGGTATTAATGTGGATATATTTATTCAGGTACCATGAAAGAAAAACTCACTGTGTTGAAACGGATCGCGGGCGGAAACATAAATCGGAAGTCCACCACACTGTTGACTATATGTTCGTTCTCGTCTACTCTTGATAAAACTTTGCTTCGCAAGTTCGGTAGAGCATTTGCAGGCACATCCACGTTACTTTGATCGTAGCTAATGGTTATGTTCTTATCCATAATTGATACTATAAAATGAGCATTGTTCCAAATTACCCTCAGTGAAGCTCGTCATAATTTGCGTCCCAGCATCACTGGCTTCAACTGAACGGTTATTGATACAATGATAGTTGCACTAGATTATCTAGTTCACTATGACACGTTAAGTTTCATGAAATCCCTGCACGAAATGCGCACCTCACATTATAGGTTACCACCTTCAGGTGTATGTTCTCAACAGTAACTAAGCCGAACTGATATGTCCAGATGGCATGAAACATTGAGAAGTTTCACATATGAAGTACATTAATTGTGCGATGTATAAAAGTTCAGCGACATTTGAGCTTCCTATCTAATTCACGGTACAATTATTGGCGTCAAACCGTTCCACATTCAACTCACTTCATCGCAAACGCTTTCTGCGTCTGACGTGGAGAGGAACAGCACGGAGTAAGATCAGGTTTGATAGAACGTGTATACGTAAAATGTGCCGTCAACCACTAGAAACTCTATGTAATGCGTATGTTGTTTGTAAACTGGAAATAATACCTTCGGTCTTGTTCCTTACAAGAGTTTTTGCGTTTGGCCTGTGGTCACAGTTGCATCCACTGATTACTAAATGTACTTTGTGATCGCCTAACTGAATTATACCCCAGCTTTGTAACCTGATTTGTATGTGATATCACTGATATCGTAAAAAAAACTTTTGGGCATCATTTGCATCGTAATCCAGCCACTCACAGTTGACATGATCTGCACCTGCCGGCGATGTCCCACCTGTAATAAATGTAGTCATCACGTGACCGATGGCGATAGAACAATTGAATACACCACTGACTAGCCAGTTTTTATTAGACTTATTCTCACTGGCGTGTGATCGCCCAAACGCACTATACGGCTAAACAATAGACAGTAGGTCGGTCCACAAATGGTGTTTACGTTATGGAACGAAAATATTAGCTTAAAACAATTCGTGTTATCAGTGAAGTGAAGATCAGAAACCACAGAAAATAAACCACACAGGTGTGTGAACAAGAGGCAACCAACCTTGCCAAACGCAGATAGATTGTTACTAACTACTGCCTTACTATATAAGGTATTTCATTGTGTCGAGCATTATATCAGTTGGTTCGTTATTGGAACGTTTAAACTTGTCACTAACGTGTATGTTCTGTGACATTTGCAAGGGAAACCTGTGAGTGGAGACACATTCAAAGTTACAACATTTCCGGATGGCAGTCTGTTGTTCGACTGTTACGTAGCCATCTGTAATGCGGTTGTTTATCCGTGAACTAATCGATCAGAATATTTGAAAGGGCTTACAGAAAGGGTTTACTCGATTATAATCGTATACATTGTAGTCAACAGACGACAATTTCTCACCAACGTTCATTTTTCTCTTTCCACTGGTAGAAGTACTGCTCTCTTTTTGATATTTTGAATGCTAATCTCAGCCCCTGAGAACAGACTAGTCAGATTTGAGGGGATTCAATACTGCCCAATTATACACCATTCACACTGTTGCTCAGCAAGGATGTAGTAAAGAGACGAGACACAATTCCGAGCAAACCAGTATTGATCCGTGAATTAGGTTCCACTACAGTTTTCACTGGCAATAACTGTTGGACACAACACGGACCCGTCCAACTTACTGACGGAACGGTTTCATACATTTTGGTAGGGCAAACCTTTATGCTACTCACCTAGGAAAACGTTGCTAAGTCAAACCCGGGTGAAACACTTCGAACGGTAAAATGAACAATGAATGAAACACAAATTATGAAAGCATTCATGCTTATGCACACATTCGTTTAAACGGCTACTTTTCGGTTAGTTAGACGAAAAAATCCTTCGGACACTTGGTAAGTGATATGATTTAAGCAGTGTCTTCCGGAGACTCGCAATGAGAACTCGATCAAACGTGAACAGGAGCTTAGGAAGAGACAACACATCTATCTACATTGACCGGGAACCAATTCGAGTGAAAATGTTTTTGAATGAAACTAGGACTCGGATTATACAGCATACCGTTTCCTTCAACGACAAGGTGTCAACCAACTGGGAGTAGGCACACACATACACAAATGAAAAACATACAATTCAACAACAATTCAACGTTCTGTGTTATTGTGCCTGATAGTGTTTTGCACTTCTCATACGTTCGATCCTTATCCTATATAGTTCAATGCTAATTACAACAAAAAACCAGATGACAAAGCATCGATAAGTAACATTTATGAATAATTATTATTTACGGCCTCCACTTCAAGCCATAAATGAACTTGATAAAGAATACATGGATCAGTGTCTCTACAGATTGAGCAAAGGTCAACAGTGTTCGTACGTTTAATTTACATCACTTTACTTAGCTATTCTACTTTACGTATCATCGTAACTGGTGTTCACAATTATTCATTCGAAACTTGAACTTGATGCACCAGAGCAAGGCTATGTCAATGTCAGTTTGTTCCAGTTTGTGGACGAATCAAAAAATGATTAATGCGAACTCGGATCATTCTGATTCTCTTCTGAATTCATCTGACCTGGTCAGTGATTGTTAGAAGTATCGTTCATGAGCCACACTTTTGGAGAGTGTAACAGATCGTAGGTATGTGAATGCTCTGAGTATTTTATGGACTTATGATGGCATCTTTCCCATGACCAGCAATGTGATCATGAACATACTTGATTACACTAAGAGTTCGATATTGTTTCTTCTGTGAATTTAGAAGGGTGGCGAATAGCGAAACAAGCCAGTCAAATATCGGGCTATCAAAACAAATGCAGCAGAAGAAGTGTATCACCCAAAACCGGTTTGACTAATTGAAAGTGATCTGGTTTACCGTGTCACCATCGTGCGGTCTTCAAATGATTCACAAACTCGAGTGTCCGTAAGGATGAAGTGCGATGGATGTCGGTGAACATATAGCTTCACGCAAATTATTGGAGTTTAGGCTGTGCAGTTTTTGATACGGCGCGTAATTTCAATACAAGCGTTTGATTGTCGTTCATTCGGTGTGTTCTGCTCAATTCGGATACACGGGATACTGGTTTCGCGTTATGTTCTATCTGTTCACGGAATATCACATTGGCGCCGCCGCAGTCCTCAACAGCAATGAATCCTATGCCTCTCGAAACTTTGGACATTCATTCATCCCGTGGTGATATTGAGGAGTATAGTGAACAATTTGAACTATGGTGTAAGACCGCATCCAGACTAAATGAGAAGACAAAATCCGCCTTCTTCCTCTCAATAATAGGAAAAGATGTCTATTGTCTTCTAAAGAATCTATCCTATCCAGATTCGCTGATAGATATCATGTATGAGCGCATAAATAAAATACTCGGCAATAAGACCTCTGTAAATTTTGGGGTCGCCGAGCGAACCAAATTCAGTATCACGCAGCGCCAACCGAACCAGTCAGTCCGTGACTTTATTCTCCACACCCAAACTCAGGCAGCACGGTGTGGTTTGGGTGATCAATTGTCAATTTATATAAACTGATCAAAATGAATTTGAGGTTACATTGATAGTTGATTCATCTACTTCAGGGCATCCATTTCAAACCGTTTTCACAGTACGTGACACGAGGCATGATTTTATTATTGACACTGACAGTGTGCAAACCATTCTCACCACAAAGACATCTCTCACGGTTCTATCCGAATCACACACTACATCCTTGTTCTGTAACCACACGACGTATAACTGGTCATTCCATTCCTGTTTTCGGTACAGTCATCATTCTGATCTTCAACGAACAATCCAAGCCACTTGATTGCAACATCGCTGTTACTCATTATGGACCATCCGTTTTGAGCCTAAAGATTTTTAAAATGCTTCATATCCAGGTTTCCTCCCTTGTACCACCGAATGATTCCATAAGCTTGAAAGACCTAATTCTCAGGTGCCTGTAGGCCACGTGCAGCATGAAGATACCTCCAGTCAAACTGGAAGTAACTGGTGATCCGGTTTTTCTGAGACGCCGTTTAATTCATTATTGACTCCGTGAACCGGTAATTAAGGTGTTCAATGAGCTGGTGGAGAAGTGTGTCATTGAGCCTGCTGATTCGTCCTCTTGGACCACGCCGATTGTGAAACCCTTGAGTTCTGATGGGAAAACCCCATGTACATGTGGTGTTGGAGTTTATCAGGATGATGTTATCCTACATGCTCCAGACAAATTAACCCATGATTTCAACAGCTTTTTTGACAAAATCATTGCTGTTAATCCGAACAAGTGCAATTTCACTGTGAGCAGGTTCGAGTGTTTCGGTTACTTGGTTGACGAGAACGGAATCAAACCTGATGCCAAAATTCTAGACCTATTAGTTAATGCACCTCCACCAACAAATCTATCCAAATTGAGTTGTTTGTTAGGTGCTCTGCAGTACTACTCCAGTTTCCTTCCACATATCCCTCACTTTGCAAACTAAATTAGCTTTATATCCTGTCCTGAGATCAGGTTCCTTGGAGGAACATTTTCTTTATGGTCACATTTAATGATATCGTGTAACTCTTTCTGTTATACTTTTACATCGGTGCCGAACATTCACCAATAGGACACACAAAACATCTCTCGACCTTCATTCACATCATTTGTTGTACCGATACGTGATCGAAGTTTTGGTTATTGTTGTCCGAAAACCACACATAATGATAGTGGCTCTTGTATCCGAAGGCAATTTTCCGTCGACCTGGTTCCAAAATATACTAAACTCCAGTTTGGCATTCATTAGAGTCCGTCAACTGTTCAAGTTGATTGTAAAAATTTTGCCTTGCAACATTGTGATTCAAACGTTACAAAGGCGCGTTTTTTGTTGTTTGACAGTGAAGTGATGTTTCCATCCATGCCAAATTAAGGAAGGATGAGGTAATCGAATATGCATTTTGCGAACGAATTAGACTTGATTACAGCTGTACTACCATCTAATGGGTATCCAAAGAGATTCATAAAGAAGCGTAGTAGAATGAAACGAACTTGCGAACAGGTGGCCACCGTGAGAACAAAGAAGCTTTGTATAGAATTTTGAAACACTTGGTTCCCTTGAGCTGTTTGAACAGAGCAGTTGACACACGAAAACTAGTAGATGCAAGCAATTCGTATTGACTCATCAGTACTGAATTGATCCTTTTTTACAACAACAGACTAGAGAGGGGTGGATAATCAATTATCGGGTTAGGATAAGTCATTAATTCAAGGAATGGGTCAAGTTCACGAACAGTTGTTTCTGAACACAGAGAGCCGGTTTGAGTTGATTAATTGCAAATGTTTCAGCAAACCGTAAGAATCTCGGGTTAGAATGACGCAACAGGATTCTGAGTGCACAAGATGGATGGATAGCATGACCGATGGTCAGGACATGTCTAGTGTCTAAGGGTGGCCGGATTACAAATCCCGGCCGTGGCAAGAATATGCACTACTGATGAGCTCCAAACAGACTGAAACTCGAGTCTAGTGATCCTCTTCGTAGGAGGCTGGCTGCAAAGTCTATTTGAATGCGCACGCTGTGATCAAATGTGAGTGATGTTCAACTTGAACATAAATTGGAACCGTAAGAAATGAGGAATAATCTGATGAACAAAATTTTGTAGAGGGCATTCACATAGTACTCTTTCTTGTGTTTATCAAAAGCATTACACATCACACAACATTCAGTTTCCTGAACCAGACGACATGTTCCGTGCCCTCCCCATACTCAAGGGTGATGATGGTTTTATTCTCTTACTGAAGACATTTACATTTATCGTGGAGTCAGTTAACGTCTATTCCGAAAACAGATTCCATACTACTAACTTCATGAGAAGATGGCCCTCTCAAGTTCTCAGTAGCTTTATGGGGCCCAACCAACATTCGCTCAACGTTTGAATAATAGAAGCAATTACGCTTTATGCTACGACTGAGATTCCCCGTTCTGAGGGCATGGTAAATGCTTCCGAATATGCGTCCATGGAGGTAGGTTCATGTAAACCTGTCAGCTAGGTGTTTCGAACCACGTTGCAGCTCAGGTCGATAGTTGAATGAAAGGATAATATGTTTATATTTAAAAACTACATTAGGTCCTGTTCCGTACAAAGGGCCTATCAACAACAACAACAACAACAACAACAACAACAACAGCAGTTTTTGTACTTCTGATCCACTGCTGTTCTGATCCCCATCCCACCTCATCCACATATCACATGTTGCCAACTTGGGCAAAAGAAATCCAGGTCAACGAACGTTAGCGTTATTCAAAACTTTCTCTCATGCATCAAAAACTTCAGACTGCGAAATTTTACAAGTGGTTAGTGTTGGCGGAAGACACAAAAGCCAGTTTCACATCCTATACATCGCGTATGCAAACAGACGCACACAAACTCCCACGTCTACCCTGTGTGAGCCCTGACAAACCGACGTGGATCTGCGCGAAGTCGGACACAGACCACACAGGGCGGTTTTGATGGACATTTGAGCTGAGGTGGGGGTGGTGTGAACGCGTCCAGGCCGCCCGTGTGCCCCTCAACCGTACTAACACTCAAGGTGCGTTGTGAATGGCCACGCCTTCAACGACCACGGCTCGTTCGTCCACGCACTTCAAAATGCTGCGCGCGGCCGCTCGCAAATGTGGCAACATAGTGTGTACGCCCCCAGAGTCACGTGTTCTCCTTACCGCTGTTACTGCCCCAGAGGCTTACTGTTGACTGCACCGGATTAGAGATACATCTTCCGCCTGACTTATGTTCCCATGCTTCCACCAACACGCTAGCATATGACAGAATCGCTGTCGAATGTGCCCGTATTGAAACCCTGAATCTGGCGTACATTGCAAACTCAGCTTGTTCACTGTATGTTCATTTTACCCACCGAACCTGTTGCCTCGGAACAATCCGCATAAAACTTTCGACCAACTGGAAACGTGACAAATGTTTGTTGACACTACGTATCGTAATCACTAGTCGCCACTTGCCAATGCAAAAATGCAATCAAATATTCACCCTAGATTTGCGTCGTTGTTTTCGGCTAATTTATTAGTTATGGTTTTCACATCATATCCCACAAAAATGCCTTCTCTGTGAGAACATAAGCTGCACATTCACTATATACTGGAGACGTCTTAAGGAACCGATCTGCATAGTAGGGAGCCAAAAATGAGATAGTGTTTATCTATCCGCATCCTTTTCATGGAGATTTTGCGATTCCTAAGTTGTGCCCATCTCAGATTTATCCAAACGCAAGTTCACTATTGTTTGCGGTTCATAGTGGCGTATTCCATCGATGAATAAGTTGTGTATAGGTGTTTCGAGTAACGTTGATTACTGTTCCATACGATGTGTGCTAAATCCGGCTGTTTTAACCACATGTGCGTACATACCATACGTATACAACGGGTAAAGTACAACGTGCGTTGCTGTATTTTGTGCAGCCAGAGGTATAGATGCTCCCGAATCACTCGATAGTGTAATTCTAGTTACTTGTTTACCAAATCCTACACACGCAGCACTGTGCATAAGGTCGGCTGTGTCCCAGAGGTCCTAATATGCGTTTGACCAGTTGAAAGTGCTGGGCATATAGGTTTCCACATTCCAACCGTCTGACTGACGGGTGTAAAGGGATTAGATTGGACAAACGCGTCGATACGAAGTCAACCATTGATTTGCAGAAGTATACGGCCAATAAGTGTCGAAAACACGAACAGACTTGTAGGTCAGCGCGGTGACCAATCAGCACGGCATGATGCTCCAGCATCGGATTTTGTTATAACAAGCACCGGAGTAAAACAAGTTGTTTAAGTGCGTCACGCGTTGAAACAAACGAGCTACAAACGGAGTCGAGCCGACCAATGAACAAGAGAAAGCGTCCACACCAATTGTAATTCTTCATGTTACCGATGCGTGTTGTCAATAAAACAACCAATAGAAACTCAATAAACTGATATTTGCTTTGTGCCACGAAGACTGACTTTTGCTTTCGTTCCGGAAGGTAGCGATTTTCAACAACGGGTACACGATGTCGCCCAGAAAACTGAGTGTGAAGTGTGAGAGGGAGTTACGATAAAGATAACGGAAGATGGCCAAACGTGAACGATGCACATAAGTGGTTTACCAACAACACACATGTTTCCCTTCTGGAAAATAGTTATGTGTCTACAATTTGTTGCAATGACTGAAATTGTAGTGGACTAGTAGATACTTGCTCAACCCTCGTCCACTGACAATCCAATAGGCTTTTCCGAGAGAGCAATCGAAATCAAGTCCCAAACGGTGACGAACTGAAAGAACGTATAGGGTTTGAAAGCAAGCCATATGTTTGCAGCAATGTTCAGAAATGTAATAAGTAGTTAGTTCTAGCCTAGTCTGGGACTTCAACAGTACCAATGAGGAGAAGAACAGAAGTGCGAAGTGGGTCCAAGTCCACTCGGCGGCAATCAAACTAGGTCTGATTAAGCAACAGCTGGTTAGTCCACCAATCATTGGTAGTGTAGAATATTCACACATAGATCACGAGATCGCCAATACTGTGCCTACACAATGCACGCGGATTAATAATATGTCAGGGTGTATGACGAACATCCAATGTTCGTGCTAACGAACAGGCGAGTCAGGTCCCACGCATGCTGCACTATATTTCTCCTTGGGTTGAAACTTGTAGAATTCCTCGGTTTACACTGGTTGCTATCCAGCTTCTTCCGTACCCACAAGGGAATTTGACGAGCAATCCGTTGTGAATAGTTTCTGATTCTCACTCCGATCGAGGTTGAGAACACTTTGGATGCTCTTGTTATCTGTCGGGACTGCGTACGTGGGGTAATCGAGAGCATAGCTAGCGACGTATGAGTAAGTTCCATAGTGTTCTGTCGCCAAATAATGGCAGCCCTGCGTTAACTCATCAACAGATAGAGTAGAGGGTCACCAGATTGGATAGTCCACTGACTTCTCTCAGCTCTTTCACGTATGTCTCTCATATGCTGATATTGAGCAGGCGCAATCTTTCACCTATGGACCAGCAAATATCCATCACATCTCTGGCATCATAAGAACAAATTTCTTGTCAACTATTGACAAGCTCTCTTGAATCTGAATTCCAACAGTCTGTCAGTTTATGGGCAAGTTCAGTCTGGAATCATTCGACCAGTTCTTCCGATATATTTGAGGCTCAACGCACCGGCATGCAAATAACCATCTCTCCCATACTTATGGCCGTGAGAGCTTTCATATTAGTAGTGGAATAACCGCATATCTTCCACACGAATTACGCATTAAGCATCGTTGATGTTCAAAAGCCACTTCTTGAAATGACCGAACATTTCCAACACTCAAGTTGGTCAGTTCATGAACCACTTCAGTTTACTACTTACGGTAGGACTTCAACAGTTTTGGTGATCTTTCCATCGATCCATTTGTGCAGTAATGTAGATAAGGTAATCACTTCCAGCCTCCTGTACAAATTGATCCAAGAGACTATGAAAGAACACATCTTTGACCGTTTGAACTGTATACTGCATAAGCGCATGAGCCTCAGCAGCAGTAGTAGTTGTTGTTGTTGTAGAAGTAGTAGTGGTCGGCGCGTTGAACTACCTCCTCGTGGTGCCGGCTGGGCAGTCTTGGAGAAAACTTTGACTGGCTAAGCGTTCAGCAACTCAAGATAGAGCCAACCACTCTACCTGGTTTTAAAGTACTGGTTACAATCGATCAATACAATGAACTTACCGCCAGCACCTCCGTGCAGGCTTCTATCAGTACACAGGATAGGCGAGCGGAGTACGCCTGCTCAGAATGTGGCCGAATTTGCTAGTCGAACACTGGCTTGTCGGCGCATACTCGTATGCATTGACGCAGGAATGATCGAGAGCATGCCAGCATGCCACAATCTTTGACTGCGCCGACTGTGATCACACCTTTTCCACCAAAATCGGTCTCAGTCAACACAGGAGGCATGCTCATCTAGTCGAACACAACCGTCAGAATCTCAACCACATGAAATCCGCCGGAACAAATTGATCTCAGCAAGAATCGGCTTCCCTCCTGAAGTATGCCGATAAGCTGGCCCCGTCGTGCCCTACTCGACGATATCTCCATAATCGGCTCCTGCCACTTTTCCCAGGTCGTACTGTGGAGAGCATCCGGACGCGTCTGCATGCACTGAGTTGGCAGAGGAATCCTGTCCCCATTGTCAATCCAGTCACCGTCTCGCAGACCAACGTGACATCTGGTACTGAGTCCCAAGCTGCTGAAAACTCCGAGTGGTTTGCCTGTTTGATCCAAACAGTGATTACCCAACTGGAGTCTAATAGCGAGGCTTCTTTGCAAACCCACGGACTACTCGCAATTGCCCGCGGTATTCAAGCAGGTATTTTCACGATGGTACAAGCTAAGTCGTTGTTGAATATGCATGCCGCACAAGCTTTTCCGTACACCTGGCGACTGACTACCCGACGAAGTTCTCGCAATAACGTCGGAGCCCACGTGACCAGCAAACAGATACGGAGAGCTAACTATGCAGCGATTCAAACGCTGTATTAGCAGCGCAGGAAAGATGCTGCTTTTGCAGTTTTTTCTGGCAATTGGAGAACTGCCTACAAAATGGACCGTGGCCTTCCGGATAGTTCCAACGAATACTGGTCCGAAGTACTATCGGCTCATCCGCACCCTGATGAGCGACCGTCCCGCACGATTCTGCCTCCGGACTGGTCATTGGTCGACCCGATCACCGGAGATGAGGTATCACGCACTTTGAAGCAAATGAAGAACACCGCTCCGGGTTTGGACAAGCTTTTGCCCAAACATTTGAAGCGCATGAAAGCTGATGCCCTGGCCGGATACTTCAACCTTTTCTTGCTGACCCAAGGTTGTCCGATCCATCTGTGCCGCTCTCGCATCACGCTTGTTCCGAAAGTTAATAATCCTTCATCTCCAACCGAGCTCAGACCAATCGCCGTATCTTCGACGTTGATTCGTTGTTTTCACAAGATATTGGCTGATCGTTGGAACGCGCGCTTGCATCTGCCCGCTCTTCAGTTTGCCTTCCTGCATCGTGACGGTTGCCTCGAGGCGACCTCACTGCTCCATGCGCTGCTTCGGAACTCATGTGCAACCTCTTCAAGTCTGTGTGCGGCCTTTATCGACGTGTCCAAAGCATTTGACTCCATCTCGCAGGACTGTATTATCAGATCGGCCCAAGCTTTCGGCGCCCCTCCACCTCTGACTCATTACATCGCGGACTCTTATCGGAATGCTTCCGTCACGCTTGGCAGCACCGTCCTTCGGTCCCAGCGTGGCGTTCGCCAGGGTGACCCACTGTCCCCGCTTTTGTTTATCATGGCGATGGATGAGGTGCTGGCCCTTTCTCGACCGGAGCTTGGCTACCAGTTCCACGACACACTGGTCAGCGGTTTTGCCTATGCCGACGATCTGATCCTCCTTGCTGAAAACCCCACGCGACTCTCCGAGAAGCTTGCAGCCGCCGCTAGTGCTCTGGAATTATCCGGGCTGCAGATCAACACGCGCAAAACGAAACTGATGGTCATTCGCGGTGATCACAAACACAATGTGACCGCCATCTCCAACGAGTCTATTCAGTTCGGTCCGGATACTATCCGCTCACTAAGCGCCATTGACACGGTGACCTACCTAGGTATCCCGTTCACCTGGAAAGGTAAAGCATTCACTAATCACCGTCTGCAGCTTCGCACGATGCTGGACGAAACGACCAGAGCGCCATTGAAGCCGCATCAACGTTTAGATCTGCTGAGACAACATTTGATCCCCAAGATGAATCACTCGTTGATACTGAGTCGAGTGCACCGGAACACGCTCAAAGCAATGGACTGTACCGTCCGCCAGTTTGTTCGGCAATGGCTGCGCCTTCCCAAGGACACGCCCATCAGCTACATCCACACCCCAATTCGTTTGGGGGGTCTGGGCATCCCGAGTTTATCCACCACTATCCCCATCTCGCGCAAATCCCGACTGGAGAGACTGCTCTCTAGTCAATGTCCAGTTCTGCGGAATGTGGTCAAAGACCATTCGTTTGGCCCTATCCTGAGGGAAGTAAATGTCCCGGTACGCGTCCAGGGTGTAGTGGTGACGAGCAAGGAGGAAGCCCACTCTGCATGGTCCAATAAGCTTTATCACTCGCTTGATGGCTGTGGTCTTCGGGAAGTATCACGCTCTCCACTCTCCAATCGTTGGCTGTTCAATCCAGATCGCATCTTCCCCAGGATCTTTATTCGTGCTATCCAGCTTAGGTGTAGTCTGCTGCGGACCAAGGTCCGAAACTCACGAGGTGACCGAAGCGGCCAGTCAGTTCTCTGCCGTGGCAACTGCGGTCAACCAGAAAGCCTCGCTGATATTCTTCAATCATGCTGGATCACTCACGATGCGCGTTATGCTCGACATAACCGCGTGGCTAAAGACCTGGCGAGACGACTGCTTAACTTGGGTTATACAGTCTTCGAGGAGCTGCGAGTACCACCGGCGAGCTCGTTCATCAAACCCGATGTGATCGCGGTTCGTGGCGACCCTGCTGTGGTGCTTGATGTCAGTATAGTGGATGACTATCGTTGCCAACCTGCCTGGACCGACAAGATTGCGAAGTACGGTACTGACTCCCATAAAGCTGCCATTTTGTCCACTCTCCATACCATGAGCTGTCAGGTGAACTCTCTCTCATTCACCTGTGATTATTTCTTTTCGCGGAATCATGTTCTCTTCTTCATGTAGCGCTATTCTTCGACTCGGACTGCCCTCCTATGCGGTCACGGATATATGTTTACTAACTGTTCTTGGTTCCCTGAAAACCTACGACACCTATATGCGGGGAACCTGGCGTCGACTGTTGTCAACTCCCTGACAGTCGTCTCTCTATGAAGGACATTCTGTCCCGATGCGTAAGCCTTGACTGTGATAGCACCTTTGTGCCATGAAGAGCCTGTGATTTCGTTGGATTTACTGTCTATTATATTTCACCTTTACCGAGTGTTATTTCTCCTATCCTGTGCCTCCACTTTTCTGCACACTGTTTGGTACACACCCCTAACTTTTTTGTTTGATGCTTGAACTATTAACGCTTGTCATTCTTATGCGAGGACCTGTTAACTGTACAATGTTGCCAACTACGCAGCGTGTAACATTTGACTGTGAGCTTGTTCCTGCATACTCCCCATTCCACTTCTCTTATTTCATATTGGTGTCGCCGCTTGTTCTTTCTCTGCAAGAAGCTGTGTAAATTGCTCTTCAAAATAAACGATATAGCAGTAGTAGTAGTAGTAGTTGTTGTTGTTGTTGTACAACGCATCCAATAAGTTTCGGTTGGTAGTATGACAGCTTCAGGCCAGTGCGATTCCGGAAGTTGCAGATTGGTCCGTTTTAAATGAACGAAGCATCTCGGAACGGCCGTCAACGAATGAATGAATCACCAGTATCTTTCGCAAGCTGGTAGAACGGTACGGGATCGGAATAGAAGTATTGCAGATCGAACACAGCTTCAGGCCAAGGCAAGTTACCCTGCTCGCGACGCCATTGTTGTATACGTATCCGAGTTCCATCCGTTAAATGCCCTACGGACAACAACGACTGTATTGAGGACAAGTGACTCAGTAGGAATGCATACTATATTGTCGCATTTACAAGCCATCGGGTCATTTTGAAGTACATGGATGAGTGAGCCGTTGGACGTTGAAGCCGCGACCAATCAGAACACTGTTGGAGCCTTGGCACGAGTGTGGGGCACACAGGCGGCCTTGACGCGTATACAACAATGACCCTTTCCAAACCACCAATTGACAATCCACCCTGCTCCCATAACTGCTCGATATAAAAACCCGCTTAATGTTACTGTAAATTTGGTACTGACGAGTCAATACGAAATGCTTGCATGTGCCAGTTTTCGTGTTCTAACGGTTTTGTACGATCTTGAATTGTAAAATGCCGTTGATGTATCCATTGCGGCTTTGACATGGTTAACTACCGGAGACAGTTTCAACCCTAGAATGTGTGCACTACCATAGATGAGTTGATTCTACTTCCCACAACAATTCATTCCATTGTGATCGCTTTAGTGAGAGCGTTCCAGTCATCCAGTGCTACCTCGGCCTACTAGCGTGCGTACATTCTAAGTGCCCACGGAAAACGATTTGCGTTCACCAGTACTTGAGGAATATGCTTAGCCCAACAGGTTCTCCAGTGGGAATTAAACTAATGAGTTTCGGTCAAGGGGGCCTGAGCCCGAATCTTTAGCACAAGAACTGACGTGGGAGGCAAAACATCATAGAGTACCCGTCTTGGGGGCACAAGTCAAACGCCTGATTCACTCGATAGCGAAAGACTAAGTCGGGTCGGTGACATGGTGAATAAACCTTTCACAGCTCATTTCCATCATGGCCAACTCATAGACGATCAGACAGTCTGCTGGTTGAGGGCATCTTTTCTAATTCCCACATTTCGGACGCAGATGCCAAGAGTGTCCTGGCTATCAACATGCTTCAGGTGTACACTCATAGGTTCGTCGTTCATTAGGCTTTCCGAATATATAATTTTCCAAACGCCGCTCGAGTCATCCGATCAAGTGGCTCCTTTCCGAATGACCGGTGGAAATACTATTCCCCTTCAAGTAGAGTGATGTCAATTCACACAAATGACATAGTCGACTCAGGGAGTAATTTGAAAAAACTGTTTATCACTGTAGTCCGAGTGAGGTGTGTGCATGCAAGTTGAGCACTACCAAAATACACTGATACCTCAAGCTCTGTATTGTAGATCATACCAATGAGCAGAATGCATAGGTCACTCGGGCGGTTCGGGCGTTTCACGATGCCTCTCCAGTAGCACAATGTGTTTTGGAACAACAATTTATTCTACCCTGAAGTGCTGAGACATCAGCATTCCTAGTTTCGTCGTGGTCGCCATCATCAATATTATCCCGCCAATCAACCTCAGCTCCGTGACCTCAGTCACCTGTACCAACATCCCTATCATCGTAATCGTCACCACAACCATTACGAGTAGATAAAGTATCGGTTGTATCAGTTGTTCACACGAATAAACGCTGTCATCAGGAATACGATACTTTGAACAGCTCAGGCTGCTCACATTATCCCACCTACTCTATCGCAAGTAGCTTCTGGTGCACAAGCATGCTCATCTGTGAACGCCCATTAACCCATTCATGGGTAGACATGAGTGCACTTGCAGCTGCCTACGACAATTATAACTGTCGCTATGGGACGTGACAGCTCACACCAATTCCGTACAATTCGGTACAACTGTTATGCAATTCATTGCTGTGAATGCGTGTGCCAATTTATCTGTCCTGGTTTTTAAGTAACACACATCTCGTGAATGAGTAAGCAGCGTGCTACTGCTCTCTGGGAGTCAGGTTTCTGCTGACACGTCCAGCTTAAATTTTAATCCATTCAAACACCTCTTGTTCGAACGTGTGTTTGGCAGCTCCAAGAATGACGAGCAAACCCGCTGCACTGACTACTGGTAACATAGATGACAGCGAACGCGACAATCTCTTCCAATACATGCATTCGTGATTCTGGATGTCGTGTAGATTATCCCTCGTTCATCACTGCAAGATTGCCTCGAACAGGGTTGGTTATTTCTGGGATGATAGGGCGGACTTGCCGCTTCTTTACGAAAAGCTTTTGAAGCACTTCACCAGATTGGTATAAAACACGCTCTCATTACGCTAATTTCGCCAACTTGAACGGAGATACACTCGTCTCAACTCTACGCAGCTCGCAGCTCTTAAGCCTGTATATTACTTGCAAATTATTACCCACGGATCGTGACCAGGAACAAAATATGTAGTCGCTCGAATTTCGACGAACTCACGATGACTTAATTCCTACGCACATTCTTTTTTCAGCCAAGGTCGTCGTGCATTTCCTCTCCTGAATGACCTTACAATCTCTACAAGCTTTACGAGCTCCGTCCTACGACCGTTCTCAGACAAGTTTTCTACACACAGGGTTTTCGACCAATGAACCAATGTTCCATTCGAGGTAGTTAGCTGCAGTCCTACATTTGATCTGAAAAGGTCGATCTTCATTCAGTCATAACCTTGTTCAATCCGTAGGCTTGTTCTAATCTTGATGCACACCCTGATCCGGGAATTCGCTGCTGCACCCAATTGCTAACGCTTCTCCTCTAGATCAACGGGCACTTGGTGGATGTTGAAACAGACAAACAGACTGGATCCGGGTAAGTTGGCTCTTCAACCTCGAAACTGACTAGTAACTCCTGAAATCTTTGAAATATTCTCAGCCCACTATTCTGCTGGAAGCACTATTAATCGTGTTGTCATGTGTTGCACGCAGGTTATCATCGGTGACGCTTTTCATCTGAATCTGTGCGCTTGTAATGTGGTTCATCATGGAATGGTGAGACGGTAACCACAGTATTTCAATCTCCTTATATGCTCTCTCCAGAAACCTGCATTCTCAACACGAATGGCAGGGTGAATTGTCACATTATAACACACTACAACAATTCTCGAAACACTTTTATGCCTTCCCAGTTTATAACCAGCCGAGGGCAACTACTGGTGCCGTGAGCATCTCGGAACCGCGAACAATTCAGCGTCACAATTTCTGATATATCCTCGATTGCTGTTGCAAACAAGAGTGTTCGTGATCATCATCTGTGCCCGCGAATCTTCAACTGGACGGACCGAATGAAAGGTCCAACGCAGAATGAAGTGTATTTCATGGATTTACACGCAAGATGTCCACAACCAGCAACGGTGCCTAGCTGACGAACGAGACTTACCCGATGTCCTTCATTCTCATGTGAATTCACACCATCACGCTGATGGCGAGGCTTGTTGACCATAAATAGACGATTATCGAAACGACTGCTATCTGTTCTGGTGAAACTGTATTAGTTAAACATACCGCTCCTTGTGTAGTGATCGTAGGTGCACCTACTCGTTCAATAATCTTGTCCATTTCCACATCCTCAAGGATTCGCTAATGGGAACCACTGCAAGGCTTTGGCCCAAACTGCCAACGCCAGCATGAAACCAACAGTGTAATTCGGGCCATTGCTCTCACGTAAATTCCTCCAGTCTAAACCCCGTTCAAACGTTCTAATAATGAGCGTCCGTTTATCGGACGGCATAGGGAAATAAATTCGTTTGTCACTCATCGCATCAAATACCTGAAATCTGCAGAACATACTGGCCGAAATTTGTCGAACACATTCTCTTTCAACATTTATTACCATCCCGGTCTCATTGGATGTATCGATTGTTGCCCGTTATGACACGGCAACCATTGTCTTATCTGATGAGCTTATCTCATTGGTCCCTCAGGAAACTACTATCTACACGGTCTTACATTATCACTGTTCTCTGTCTCTTATCTAACCCCAACATACACCGGTCAACTCATGCGAATGGGTGAACGCCCGTGCGGTTGAATCCCATATTTGGAAACCTCATTGTGTGAGTGATGCATCTTCCAACAAATCGCACGCATCCAGCCGATCTACCGGTAGTTAGGTCCGGAAAGGCGCAGCAGTAAGTCAGCAGAATTGCTTACATCTCAGTGCAATTACGATGGTTTATTTAGTGCAAGCAATGGAGTAATTTGAAAAGGTTTTACAACAAGTCACTAGGAGTTGAACACAGGATAGATACTAATTGCATCACCAGTCAACCCAGTACGCATTGTACGTGCAAACTCCTCTGTCGTTGACTAGTTTGTCGACCAGCTTACGAAGATGTCCCCACTTGGTGGCCTCATCCATCAGAGTCATTCCTTGGTATACGATGCGATACTCTCGGATTATTAACTGGTCAGGCTGCACAAGACTGGTGTTCTCAAGGCAGCATGCCAGTATCGGGAGATCATGATAGCGCTCAATCTGGAATGAAAAGTGATCATTTTGAATTTTGACACATCTCGTTACAAATTCGAATACAGAGACGGTGAAAGCACGAAGGGTTGACGTAACGAAGATAACGTTGTTAAAGAGATGATCCCATGATCATTCGATTTAATTGTAGATAAGAACATTCAACATAACGTACTTGACGATTGAGTATGCACGCGACGAATGGTTCACTCAATGACGCTGTCGACAGTCATAATCTAATTTAGGAAGCGTGACTATGTGCCCAACAACAACTGATAGATCATGCAGTGGAAAAGTTGTAATCATCATTAATAATCTGTTGAACAGACACTATCCGCAAATTCCCCTACTCTTAAGTGTTATTGGGGTGCAGAAGACGAAACAGTCGTTGTGTTATAAAATGCGGTCAGAGCTGCAACATAATTCGGCGTACGTCACAGTATCGGCTCCAATCTGTGTTTCGGGTGACCATTAATGCAACTTGGCTGGTATGTTTGTTAAAGCATTCGCACGAGCACACAAGCTATTCTGGTCGTTGACAGTAATTGCATTACTATCTAAGTTGCATCAAATCGGATAATGGCTGTTCTGAATTGGCTTTGGTAAAGTTGGTAGTACTTATTGCTCGAAGACGATCGACTCGACTCAACAGCGTATTCAACCCAGACAACCACTGTCAAAATATCTAGATCAGTGTGGTATTCCGAGCTTCATGGAAACTCCTTGCAAAACGCACAACTCAAAATGCAGACTTCATCCGAGCTACGTTAACATTGCGTTTACTCTCAACAGTCACAAACGTAAAATATGACAGTTATATACAACATCCACGTAGGGACACACGCTTACAACCACATCAAGTCTTATGTAATCACGACCACGGCAACCCGATAGGTTACTCCCAACAACCTCTGTGCACATAACGTGAGCTAGCAAGTTCGGGCGAGCATCGCTACGGAGGAAGCCACTAACTTTGGGTTTTGATTGCGTGACAGTATCTTGAATGGGTTTAATGGGTCAGTTTGATGACCTGTTGCTGTCGTTACGGTGCAAGGTAGCAGTGGAACAGACACGCAATGATTTCCGTGAGGAATTTATCCGACCAAGCCGATTCCCGAAGTCGTTTGTTAAACTGTTGTCTAGGGAGAAATTACCGAGAAACAACGTCAATCTCGTGAGTTCAACATGCTCGCATATTGATGCCACTCGGGGAAAGACCAGGAAGTTCGTAGAAACCCAACATCGCTTCGCTGGAAATCTTACCAGTTTGTCAATAGTTTGCCGAATGAAGTATGAAATCTTCTCTACAGACGCCGTTGAAATGACCAGACGTAGAACTGGTCGCTCTCTTCAGTGTCCTCTCTCACGATCAGCTGAAATCAGCACGATTCCTGGTGATGGTTTCCAACATTTGCACACCCTTTTGTCTACTCAGCAGAAACATTATCGTGTCATGAAAGAACCGAAAGACATGAAACACCTCATCTTCCTTAGACTGGATGCAAGTTCTGATGTTGTCGCTGTGACCAAGGGCGAGTATTCAGGCGAAATGAATACCGTTTTGGAAGACCAAATAAAGTTCAAAGTGGACCAGATAGCAGAAAGCAACACATTTTTGGAAAGGCCAGGCGCAAGGCAGCTCCAGATAGTGTTGTTACACGGGCATATATGTGTAGCTCAATATGGACAGTTGAAACCAGTTGGCACGGAAGCATCTGGTTGAGAGTTGCTCCAAAACTACACAGTGATTGTGCACCTCTATTTTCAATCTTGTGCACGGACAATTATGCCTACCATAAAGGCGCTTGCTAACTAGTGGGCATTTTGTATCCCACCCGTGAAGTTTTATCTCAACATTCCTTGAATGACTCCTTTGATTCGAGTGAAATCTTAGAAAATACTTCGGTGAGTGCCCAAGTATTGTGTTCCATGTATGTTGATTCTCTTTTGTGCGAAGTTAGCTCAAGCCAGAACTGCCATATAGGTGTTCCACATGAAAATACTCGTTTCGACTTCGAAGTGCTTGCTTTCAAACAGATATACGGCGTTCCAGTGGCTGGTACTTCGCACCCAACGTCACCGACATCTAAACACCCCAGGACCACAGGTCACCATGTTGACCCACTGAACCCATTCAAGGTCCTGTCACGCAATCAAAACCCGAAGTTAGCGGTTTCCTCCGAACCGATACTCGCCCGAACTTACCAGCTCATGTTATGTGCACAGAGGGGGTTGGGGGCAACCTATCGGGTTGCCATGGTCGTGATTACACAAGACTTGAAGTGGCTGTAGGCGTGTGTGGCCCATGTTTGTCCCCACGTGTATGATGTATATAACTGTCATATTTTACGTTTGTGACTGTTGAGAGTAAACGCAATGCTAACATAGCACAACCTACGTCTTCTTTCTGCTCTGACGAAGTTGGCGTACGGAACTCGGTGTCTCAAAATGCAAATTGCCATTTCCAGAATTATGGCTCTGTGAGTAATCAGACAGCACTCATATGTACGACCGACACGAAGTTCTGTAAAGCTTGACACACCAAAATGGTTCGATGGAGAAAATTAATGCAACGAAAACAAGACTTCCTGTATAACTTGTAGTGTAATGCTTGAAGTTCACTCGTATATCAATCAGCTTACTTCATCGCAAACGTTGTCCACGTCTGAGGTGGTGAGGATGAGCTCTGAATGAAAACATGTTTGATGAGGTAGAGTGGAAGCAAACTGATGACGGATCTGTAGTGAAACATTGAAACACTTAATTATCGAGTTGTTTGTTTTTATGGGTGTGGTTTTTGCAAGTTTTTGTATACTAGATATCTCAGTTTAAATTGCGGTCACAATTGCAATCACAATTAATATTGTTGGACAATTAAATCTGTGCTGGTTAATAAGTTAGCACTAATGACGTGATCAAAGTGTCCATGGTAGCATTTACAACGTAATCCAATCACTCACGGTTGTCACCATGTGCACCTGTCAACGATGGCTCATCTGCAATAAACGTGATTATCACGCGACTAGTTAGACAGAATATTGTCGTACTCAAATAAGTGGTCTGATTTTATGGGCTATTTCCTAATCTACACTGGCAAGCACTCATCAAAATGCACGCCATATGGCTAAGTAGTGGAACTGTACTACTAGCTCGTCCACCGCGTTTACGTTATAGGGAAATGGGCAAATGTGCTCGGTGAGGATAAAATCACTAACTGTAGACCACCTACTCTGCAGATGGATATTCTTCGGGTAAACACACTGGCTAACCACAAACCCAATCATACCGTATCACGCTCTAAGAGTGTGCCATTTCAACTTATCATTCACTGCGTAAATTGTCTGTTTAGCACAACATCAAAATGGCTATCATTCACAATCATGGTTTGCGAACTGTGCGACAAAACCGGTGAGGGTATGAACACATTCAAACTTACAACACTTTTGATCGTAGTTCAGAGGTTCAACGGTTACATGGCATCCTGCACTGTGATTGTTCATCTGCGAACTAATCGACCAGAGTATTTGGAAAAGCTCGTATGAAGGATTCTCGCGAGTATACCCTACCATGTCGAATTCAACGGGCGCCCATAGATCACCAGGGTCCTCTTCCACTTCTCCAACCACCGTATGACTGTTGTTATCCCACTCATAGAATGCAGAATCCAGCAACTGAGAATACAAAAACCGAGTTTTAAGAAAATCAATGCAGCGTAGTTGAACATGATTCACAGTGGAATTGTACCAGCCCATTATGGTGGGGAGTACTGTAAAAATTATGACCCAATCAATACCGGACATCGAGTAAAGTTACACGACTGTTCTCAGTGATGAGAAATGTTGGAAACAACACGGAATTATTTGAACTAACTGAACCATTGTCCATCCCTTATTGGACCAGGTCTAAAATGTCAGTATCAGGCGGAGATCAAATTTACTCACCATGGAAAGAAAACCCGGTGCAATGCCTCGTGCAGCACTCCGAACGGCAGTGCTAACGATAGCTGAAACGAAGTGTGGATACAGTCATATTTTTTGGTACGCCTGTTTCTACCAATATTTTAATATTATTATGCTGATCAATTAAGTTGAACACTTCCAAAGTTGTGTGGCTTACACGGTTTTTGTGCGAAACACACGCTGAGAAGTGGAACCAGTGCAATCAGAAGAGAAATATGGGACTGAACAGTTATCATTTTGATGCGAGCGATTCAGACAAAATGTTTGGAACGGCATTGGGACTCGGACTATAATACACCGCTCCACTCAGTGTTGGGTTGTCAACCAATCAGAACTGAGCACACACATTCTGACACAAACAGCCATGAATTGAACCCACCTATCAGTCTCGATCAACCTGTCCTGGATAGATACCGCCTACGAGGACAATTCATCTGTTAGCTGTTGCATTGCACTAGTTTTGGCGTCACCTCACAAACCGGTTTAATTTTGAACATGTTGAGAAAACTGGTGAATGGAGCTTAGTGTTGAATTCGAATAACCTAAAACGTGACTACCTGCTCAAAAATAATCCACATAGAACGAGCGCAAACAGACACGTCATTTAATGATTCAATTACCTCTCACCAAACATGGTTGTTCTCCAACTGTTTCACTAGACAAGACTTGTCATTCATGACCAGTTGTTTCTGTCTGTCCTATCCGTCTAGGATTAAAACTCAACTTGTTGTCGAACCTGTTATCGAGTTGAACGGTGTGGAATATGAATGGACGCGTGCGTCACTGGGATCCATGAGGGATGTCCACACTCAACAGATGAAGTGAACAGTGAAGTTTGAGCTGAATTTAAACAGAAGATACAGTTAAACAGGACTGACGGGAATGAACAGAACGATCAAATACATACCCGTCTTCATGGAGTGGCTGAGTATTTTGACTGCTTAATTGTTTGTTGAGCATAGCCAAAAAGCCGACAATTTGGTCAGTCTGTTTACTGGTGCAGTTACATATGGATTCGAAAAGTTTAGCAAGGGATCCTTACCAGAAGTATGGGAACAGCTGTCGATTGTTCTCGTCATATGTCCAGTGAATTCTGATGAACTGACAGACTCGTCCATTTGGTTGATGACGGAAAACTCTGCAGTAATCAACGGTTTAGAGGGATTGAAACAAACGAAACCAAATGACCTGCGGATAGCAATAGAAGAGCTGAGTCAAAAATTAGGGCCTCCATATGAGAGCCAAACGGAGGCAAATCGTGGTACCGTGTGCTGAAGATGGGGGGAAGTTGAACACTGACGGACGTTTTTGTCTATCGGACGAGAAACGGCGGTGGTTGAATGTGCATTGCACTAACCTCTTCTTGACTGAGAAAGGGAACATTGTGACAGATGCCCAGAGACTTGGTCCTGGACTAGAATCAGAAACCTCGGTCCTGTTGATGGGCATCCCACGAGTAGAAACAGGCAGATTATAAACAAGTTGATCTATGTGTCTACGGTGGACAGATCCATAATCAAAATCAAATTTGCGACCCGTTCCAGTACCCAGGTTATCAGGCACAGTTGCTCGAGATGATAGGAGGTTACTGCCACGACGATACATGACTGAAGCTGATTCCAACCTGAAAATGTTGGCGCCGAGAAAGCGGTTCTTGAATAGCCTAGCTGGATTGCTTGCAGTTGTTGGGTGGTCAAAATTTCGATATTGTACCAAGCGGTAATACACGCTATTCCGCAGCTTTCCAAAATTAGATGGGTTGAGATACTTGACCGATCTTCAAGAATACGCACATGACAACAGAATTTGCAGCGAGTGTAAGAACAAACACAAGGCATCCCTGGTCAGGAATTGCCATAACAATAGTGGACACAACGTGCCCGTTTGGTTCATCGAACACGCACTGTTGTGCTGATTTCTGTCGAAAAGTGGCATACCCTGCATTGATTTGTGGACAGCGCTCCTGTTTTGCACTGTTCGTCTGATTATCTCCTCACCCGGAAGTTGACCGGGTGAGCGACCGGTCAGCGACAACCATATTAGTTGGCACTATAATTCCAAGCAAATGACGGGAGATCCCAAGGTGCTGGGTGAGAATTGATGCATTTTGCCACCCCAGCATTGGTTATGTCTGTCGTGGGACCAGTAGAGTGATCACTCGGAATTACGGTCGTGAGGACGATGAGGGTTAACTCAGAAAAGACAGTACGGGCGGAGGTCAACAGTGGTGTGATGACACCGATATATCTTGGTGTATGAATCAGATGCAGTGGTTCGGTGTACAATGAGAGGCGCTCGATGCAGCATGTAATTGCGACATGAGAAGTGCGCATTCACGATCAGTTTAGAGTCCATAAGACTGCCTGGGCTCAGGTTATCCACATTACTGGTCTAGTAGTTACACGCGTACAGCAAATTGTGTGTGTACAACTCAGATTGTCTTCACTGATTCTGTTGTTCGGTAACCACGTCAATTAACATAAATGTGATCAACATGACTCGTAAGCCTTGTCTCCTTTTGTTATGCAGTTGTTTTAGCATGTTAATAGCATGTGCAAACGTAAAACATACAATTCAACAACAATTCAACGTTCTGTGTTATTGTGCCTGATAGTGTTTTGCACTTCTCATACGTTCGATCCTTATCCTATATAGTTCAATGCTAATTACAACAATTGATCAAAATGAAGTTGAGGTTACATGTGACAAGATAGAATCCTTTACATTGACAGTTGATTCATCTACTTCAGGGCATCCATTTCAAACCGTTTTCACAGTACGTGACACGAGGCATGATTTTATTATTGACACTGGTAGTGTGCAATCCATTCTCACCACAAATACATCTCTCACAGTTCTATCCGAATCAAACACTACATCCTTGTTCTGTAACCACACGACGTATAACTGGTCATTCCATTCCTGTTTTCGGTATAGTCACCATTCTGATCTTCAACGAGCAATCCAAGCCACTTGATTGCAACATCGCTGTTACTCATTATGGCCCATCCATCTGGGGCCTAAAGATTTTTAAAATGCTTCATATCCAGGTTTCCTCCCTTGTACCACCGAATGATTCCATAAGCTTGAAAGACCTAATTCTCAGGTGCCTGTAGGCCAAGTGCAGCATGAAGATACCTCCAGTCAAACTGGAAGTAACTGGTGGTCCGGTTTTTCTGAGACGCAGTTTAATTCCTTATTGACTCCGTGAACCGGTAATTAAGGTGTTCAATGAGCTGGTGGAGAAGTGTGTCATTGAGCCTGCCGATTTGTCCTCTTGGACCACGCCGATTGTGAAACCCTTGAGTTCTGATGGGAAAACCCCATGTACATGTGGCGACCATCGGCTTACTGTAAATCGATGACTTAAGCAATATACATGTAACACTGCCGAACCTGAGGACATTCCGAACAAACTTTTGGGATCCACAGTTTTCTCAATGATTGACTCAAAGGATGCGCATCTACAAATTCCTTTGGATAGGGCATCAAAGCCGATAACAACAACCAATACACCTAATGGGCTTTGTCGTTTGAACTGAGTAACTCACCTGATATCTTTCAGCAGGTAATGAATAATATTGTGAAGGGTATGGGTGGTGTTGAAGTTTATCAGGATGATGTTATCCTACATGCTCCAGACAAATTAACCCATGATTTCAACAGCTTTTTTGACAAAATCGTTGCTGTTAATCCGAACAAACGCACTTTCACTGTGAGCAGGTTCGAGTGTTTCTGTTGCTTGGTTGACGAGAACGGAATCAAACTTGATGCCAAACGTCTTGACCTATTAGTTAATGCACCTCCACTAACAAATCTATCCGAATTGAGTTCTTTGTTAGGTGCTCTGCATTACTACTACTCCCATTTCATTTCAAATTTCTCTCCACTCGTTGAACGCTTATTCCAGTTGCTTTCCGAGAGGCAGTTCACGTGGATTCCAACTCATGAACGGTGTGTGCGTGCATTGTTAAACGTTTCGTCGCATGATGCCCGAATTGGTCCAATTTTCTCCCAAAACTATGCCTGTGTTGACTACTGGTGCTTCCTTAGTCGGAATCGGAGCCGTGCTTGAGCAGGACGACAAACCAGTTGCGTGTATATCACGTCGACTCAATCCAGCAGAAAGGGGTTATGTTCAGACACACGGTGAAGCTGTGGCGGTATACTGGGCGGTAAAGTGACTTTAGAGGCATCTGTTTGGGATACCATTCAAAGTTGGGTCGAATTATGAAGTGCTGAAATCCATCTATACTCCTGACAAGTCATTGACACATTCATCGGCAATCATGGATCAACGATGGAGTGTAGCACTCGGTGCATTTGACCATACCATAGTGCACAAATCAGCCAACCAGATCAAACGTGTGATCTTCTTGTCACGTGTTCCATAAACATCTGAGCAAACGTCTAGTAATGATTGCCTTCTAATCCAGCCTCTGCCGGTTAGCCGAACGGAGCTCATTCGCCATACTCAACGTTACTTTTCACCCATCCTCAGTGCGCTACGAAGTGGTTGGATCCCACAAGTCAGACGAAAATTCCCTAAATATGTGGCATCCACAACAAGGCCTTTTGCAGAATTCGCCATGTACGCACTCAGAGAAATATTCAACAGAAAAGATATCGCTCTCGTGTTAATGACTGACAATGGTACCCATCTCACTGCCAACCTTCTAACTACTGGGCTCAACGGCATTGGATTCAAGCATCTCTAATATCTCCCGCTCGACATCCCTGCTCTAATGGTCAGGCTGAAAACTTTGTTGGAACACTCAAAAGTTTTATAACCTCTCTCCAGTGCATTACATTCAAAGACCTTGTAAAGGGTGTTGGTAAATTTTTGCTACAATATCGCAATGCCTGCCACTCCACTCCACATGAAAGTCCCGTCAAACTTTTTAAATGACGGTCTTTGCGACCAAACTTGATGTCTATTCAATCCTCTGAAGTTAACTTTTATCGTAATGACGACTTGAGACTGTCATCTAGTTAACTTCTAAAGAATCTCCGTGAATGCTTCTACCGAATTCTAGATGTTGATGATTTATCTGTACATAATCGACACGTGGATCAGATGCATTTTAAAGGATGCAGGTCAGTTCATTCAAAACTCTGGTGTGACTTCAGATAATGATGATTTTGCTCTAGATTCGAACTCGAACCAACAAATTGCAAGCATCATTCAAAGGTATTCAAGGTTTCAAGAACCCACAGTACCATTCAACGTGTGGCGATGTGATGAATGTCATTGAACGTACACTTTCAACTCGATTATTGGAGTTCAGGTTGTACACCTTTTGATACGGCGCGTAATTCTGATACAAGCGTTTGATTGTCGTTCATTCGTTGTGTTCTGCTCGATTCGGGCAATCGGGGTACTGGTTTTGCGTCAATTTCTATTTATTCAGGATGTATCATTTGAAGACTTGCTGCATGCAATTCACTCTATGAAGCATCTACAGAATGGCGTGGGATATGCCCAAGACTAATCGGAGGACATTATGCCCACACAATTTTGAAAAACTTTCCCGGCTGTTGATTCCGTCAGAGATATTAGTGACAATTATCAGTACATAGGATTCCTCGTTATAACTTAGATATTCACAACCGTTCCGCAAGCAAACTAAACTAGCCCAATATTTCTCCCTGATTCGCCTTCTTGGCGGAACATTTCCCTTAGGGTCACAGTTTATGATATTTTGTAACTCTTTCTGTTATACTTTTACATCGGTGCCGAACATCCACCAATAGGACACACAAAACATCTCTCGATCTTCATTCACATCGCTTGTTGTGCTCATACGTAGTCGAGGGTTTGATTACTGTAGTCGGAAAACCACACATAATGATGGTGGCTCTTATGTCCGAAAGCAATTTTCCGTCGATCTAGTTCGAAAAAGCACTAAACTCCAGTTTGGCATTCATTAGGGTCCGTCAACTGTGCATGGCGTTGCCACATTCACTTTGGATTGTGTACGTGCCCTCCATTAAGACTGGAATATTTTGATCAATTCGGATTAGAAATTCAATTTACAGAAGAAATGAGCCAAAGCATGCAACAGGGTTTCTGTACAGATGATTCTATCAGCCAAGCCGCATTTGAGTCGTCGGCAAGGAGATGAGCCACAAATGGGTTCAAGTGAATTATGAAAATATTGTCTTGCAGCACTGTGATTCAAGCGTTACAAAGGCTGATTGAATGCGCGTTTTTTGTTACTTGAGATTGTAGTAACCTTTCCATCCATGCCACTTAAGGGGGTTAAAGCAATTTGATATCCATTTTGCGGTGATTAGTAGGGAGATTTCCTTAACGTTCGTGTGTGTTGAAACTCCGTGTGCTTTTTGAATGCTTTCCGTGAGGTCATGGAACGTTGCTAATGGGGTTACAGTCTGAATTATCTCCGAGACTGTTCAATCACTAGAACCTATGATCCGAACTTTGCCATCAGCCCCCCGTAGTAGGAGGAAGACCACACTGGCATGCCGAAACTCACCTGTCCGGGTATAAACGGCAACAGTGACGGAAGCCAAATGACGCAAGCGCATAAAGACCACTACTAATGGTGTGATTTGCACCACTTGCATTACGACCGACTCATCCAGTGTTTAATATAAATTTACAGATATGCAACCAGGATTTGTGTGAATAGAAACTTTTTTGATCCAATCGATCAACAGTCGGTGACCAGTTTCCGATAACGCGAATGCATCAGTGAGTTGGTGATTCATCCACTACTAGTCAGTAGTGTTACCATTATAAGTAACAGAACTTTCAAAAAGATTGGAGGTTTGTTGAGGAGCGTTACTTTCCCGATTTATTCTATGAGTGTGAACAAATTGCGACCACTCGTCATAGTACAATGAATGTCAGTGTCGTCGTTGGACCATTGAGTCCATACATATAGACTCCCGTCCAAATGTCTGGATCAAAAGCGTAACTCAGCAGTCCGCCTTCCGGACCATAGCCAATCATTGCGTTTCAGCGCTTCCTGGTCAGCCTGTTGAGCTCTGTGAAATTATATTCATTTGAGTGAATTCTCGCCCAAAAAATAAAAACCAATCATCAGCGGACACATCTTTGATTGGTATTAAGGAAGAATCAGTAAAGTCGCCTAGAATTCGTTTCATTTGCTCCTAATGAAAGTGCATTAGGTTGGCACACATGTACAGGGGATTATTGACGACAAATGTGTCCGTGTTCGGTCAGGCAGGAACTAGGTTAGTGGTGCTGCATGCACGTGCCCATACTTTTTCTCTAACGGTTTTCGACTGATGTGACTGGTTATAGGTCATATATAGGTTCAGTCCATAACTGGGTCTTCAAAAGAAAACATGCCGTTTACGTAATTTCATTCTCTGTACTTTAACAGCATCGGAAAACCTCAAGATTTCGACAAAAATGATGAGAAACAAAAGCGATAGTTCAATTTTCTCCACTCACACTTGAGCTGGTGGCAAGAATGCGACTTTATTGACCACGACAAAATCGCAAATCCAGGATCAACTGCTATCTCCCTCTAGTTAAAACATGCCTGTTGTATTCACCAATAACATTGCTGTCATGCGAATGTGTGAAACATTTTTTGCAACGTGAAACAGTTGGTTCTGGAATAAGACAACTGTATTGGATGATTTGTTAATTTATTCCGAAATTGCAACATTCTTGCTCTGAAGACTCGTGAACAATTTTACTTGGTTAAACTACGAAAGTCAAAGTCAGATACATTATTTTATACTGCACAATCTTCAGAAAACATTTAGGGTGAGTGCAGCCGCACTGGAAGAAACATGGGGTGAGTAATTTTGCCGAAAAAAAACTGTACAGTTGGATTTTAGTCGACGAAGTGCATACTCTAGCATAATCGATATACACCCATCGAAATCCTATTTTCAACGTCATAATGGAGCAAGTTTAGTGCTTGAAGCACTAAGTCGCTTCTCCCCAAGTACGCAAGAATCAGACGCGAAAAACAAAAGGCCGTTGAGGAGAGAGACTAAATCATTATTGGATGAAATGTACAAGTGGTCTCTGGTAGCGCACTATTGACGGCACCAGAAGACGAATTAGCTAGAGAGGCTAGAGACCGGCCGTCGACGAACGGGTAAACCGGAAGAGTGTGACACATGTGTGTGTTCGGGTTCGCGCCACAGTCACATGAGACGCAGAAAAACAATCGGACTGCATACATCATGCGAACCTTCTTGATAGCCTAGGTACAATATGCAGCTATGAGTTCTGGAACCATATTGCACAGCATACAGCAGGCGGACCAGTGAGATCTCCAGATCGCTACAAAAGTCTGCCGGATAGCGCGGTATATCACATGGTGTACATCTAGTCAGCAAACTGTTAACCTACCCGGTAAAATGCGGGATGGAACAGCCGCGTTTGTAAAGGCGCCCACACTGTATTACACGTGGGTCTCTTCAAAATAGAAATGTAATTATGTCAGGTTAATGATGACGAATGATTAGCAAGAAATTTGCGTATCAACTACATTAATATGTTCCTGTCTACGGTGGAAAACGCTGTGTTTCACAGGTGCCCATTAAGAGCTGAAGTTAAGAGCCATCAGACGGGTGTTTTAGCGAATTTGATCACTTGGGTTCTTCCGCAATCTTATGGAAATTCCGACCGTTCCCTGATTTCCGTTTCCAGCTATCTAGGCTAATTATGTCAGTAGTGGGCGCTGACTAGAGAAGTAGGATTTGCTGAGGCAACCGGAATATTAAGGCAACGATTTTGAAGGCCCCATGAAATTACTTAGGCTCTCACCAAGCCGTGTTTAACTGCTCGAGGCTCGCCACTAGAGACGCTGAGGGTCTTCAGCGTTTAGCCACTCTAATGAAGGGATGTCAGCTGGAGCTGTCCCAACTGAACCACCCATCTGAGTTAGGTTGCCTAACCGACCTTCTGTGTATCGTCGATAGACTTCCCCGCCAAATGCAAGAGAGTTGGGTATATGTAGGTGGCTCTGTCATAAATAGTGGTCGGAAGCCCTCTTTCAACGACTTGCTCAAGTTTTTAGATGGGCGAATTCCGGTTTCTAGTAATCTATACCATCAATTCATCGCCCTACCAGTCCACAGCCGCATAAGCGAAAATGAGACCGGGGGCTTCCGCGAGGATTCTCAAAGAAGACCCCATCTGTCAACTGTCGTCGAAACGTTAAATAAGTCACACCAATTTGCAATGTGTGGTGATGATCATGATTTGCAGACATGCGGGCGATTTGAAAGCATGTTATTAGAAGGACGACGTGGGTTTCTGAGAAAGCTTGAACGATGATCTGTTTGTCCACTGCCAAACTACACAACCAAGTATTGCAGGGTCGGTGCACAGTGTTCACGACCTCTATATGAAGGGCGACATCTTACTTTGATGCACGCAGACCCGAAACCTTCTCGGTCTGAGCTCGAGGTGAGAGAGTCGAACAGTGGGAACACCTCCTTACATGATAGATGGATTTGTCTTGGCTTCGTGCCTGTCAAATTCATTAAGGCTGCCTGGATGACTGAAACGTGTACCCCGATGGAAAACGTATCCGAGAACGCACTCACAGATGAGTCGCTAGCGGACAAATTAGGGCTTCCAGCATGGGAGCGAATGTTCAGCATTCGTGCATTAAATAAGGCGTATACTATTAAATATCAAGAGCCGAATTTGGAAGCTGAGTCCTTAAATGATGGAAGTAGGATCAGGGTCGACAGGGCCTTTACTATCATGGGTCTTCCGGTTGAACAGGCGGAAGCCATATCCGAGGATCACGTTCAGCGTTGGCCTCACTTGGCCGCTCTGCCCTTCGTCTCGTTTGGGGGAGATAAAGTCGGGTCACTAATAGGTTACAATGTGCACGAAGCATATTTGGTGGTAGATTAGCAGGCAGGGGATAGGCCTCAGCAACACACTGTGAAAACCATCTTGGGTTGGACATTGTGAGGCACCATGTCACTCTCAACAAACTGCAAGGCTGAAGTTCACTGCTCAAGGGATGGTGAGCTAGAACGATTGTTTCGGCGCATGTTGGACATAGAGCTTGTCGAACGCAGATTGTACGACGAGGTGGTTAATTCCTGTGATGATCAACGAGCTCAGCGTATTCTTAAGTCCACAAGTTCACTCAAGGATGGTCGGTATGACATTGGTTTACCGTGGCGATTTGACAGTGTAAGCCTTTCTGATAACTGATGGTTGGCTCAGAAACGTCTGAAGCTAGTAGCTAGGAGACTTCCGTGCGATACCGAATTGGCACGTAAGTGAAACCAAGTTATCAAGATACATGCGACCAAAGTTTATATATCATGTGTTGACACCGGTGAGGATAAGACCCTCCGCCGGTGGTAATCACCTCACCACTCTGTGTCTAATGTAAACAAACCTGGGAAGGTGTGGATAGTATTTGATTGCTTGGCGAAATACAAAGACATCTCCTTGAACAAAGTCTTGCTGCAACGACCACTTCTGACAAACAACATAGTGATGTACTGTAATGGTTCCGAAAGGGTCTGCAAACCTCAGACACAGAGGGAACTTTTTCGCGGATGAAGGTTCCTGAAAGAGACTGCTGGGTACTGAGTCGCCTTTGGTGAGTAATGGATCAATATCTGGTTTACCGGACTATGGGATTAGGGTCCATTCTTTTGGCAGCACTTCATAACCCTTTTGCCCATCATATGCACTCGGGAAGATTACTGTTGATAGTGAGTGTCGGTTTAGCAGGCTAGTCAGCCAAATTGTGTACGAAAACTTTTACGTCGAAGAGTGCCTGGCATCAGTGGATACACTTCAGAATGCCGGAAGTGTAACATCTGATTTACTCGAAATGCTCCTCTTAAGTGGATTTAAACAGGTAAGAATGAAGTCTAAGGTAGCAGTGGCGCTGTTAGACATACCGCCAGACGAAAGGACGTACGTGCCAACAACACGGAACCTAGGTGTTCACAATCACCAGAAGGCTGTTGGGGTTCAGTTGGGTGCATCAGAGGACTGTTTCACGCTTCCCGCGTACTCACCAAAGAAGCCATTTATCGAGAGAGTCTCGTTGGTGTGCGTCGCGTTGATGTACGACCCATTGGGGTTAACTGCACCGTTTTTTCTTTCCGTAGGAAAATACTTCGTCGTTCATGTGGCTCGAATATCAGATAGGATCCGTCATTAGACGAAAATTGAAGACGGTAATCACGAGGCGTAGCGACGACAGACTCAGTTGTACCGCATCTTATCAGACCCCATGGGAAAACGCCAACAAGTTAGTAGTTGCATATGTTTTCTAACACCTTCGAGACAGGCTATGGAGCTATCGGCAATCTCCAAGACGTCACAGAAGATGGCAGCATATTTTTCTGTCTCTTAACAGGAAAATCCTGGGTGGCGAATTTAAAGCTCCTGTCTATCCCAAGGCTAAAACTTACAGCCGTGGTATTGCCCGCCAAACTTGGAATGAATGAATTCAAGCTAACCCCTGACAACATCATACTTTTGACAGCCTGCTTCATCGTGTTAGAGCACTTGTGAAACAACCCTTGTCTCTTTGTCCCATGCGTAGTCAACAGCGACTAATTAAATCGCAACTACACCCAGGGCTGTCGATGGCAACACATCCCGTCCCAGTTAATCCGGGCAGACAAAGCTTCGCGAGGAACCTGCCATACTTGTTCTCAAGAAATTCACACGTGGCTGAGTGGTCCAACTTTTCTGCGGAGACCCGAGAATCTGTGGCTACCAGACAAGTCGTTCAAACAGATTCAAACTAGGGAACTTGAATTAAGGAAAATGCTGGTGGTATCCAACATTAAAAACGCGTGATGGTGCGTGGAGCTTGTTTCACGCTACTCGTACTGGTACACCTTACTTTGTGTGGTGTCGTGGTTAGTACGTTTCAAGGAATATTTTATTCGCATGAAGGCCGGTCGACAGTGTCCCATTACGCTCGGTCCCTTGCTCGAATCAGAGGTGAATCTGGCGTGTGAATTCATCGTTCGACTAGAACAGCAGGGCACCCTTGGTGAGAACTGTACGGAACACTCTAATAGCCGAAGAGGCACGCTGGCTCGTCTGAAGCCTGTGTCTCGATGGAAAGGTTTCAACTTGATTGTCTCGTGATACACGAATGGTGATACTACCGCCTCATGAAACTAGTGAGGACATGGTCATTAAATACCACCATAAGATCGAAGGTCAATTAGAAGCTAGTCACGTCTACCAGTCCATCCGGGGGAGGGTTTGGAGCGTCGAGTTCATGGCTAATGTACGCTGTGTTGTGCTGAAATATATGAAACGCAAAAATGTCGTTAGCAAATCCATGCAAACAAGTGATGACCGCGCTTAATGTTGGTCGCATAACACCCAGCGGCGCCCCGTTTGAAGCCCATGGTATGGATTATTTTGAACCTCTGGGGGTTCGGACTTGGGGGGAGCATTTTTAAAGTTATGAAAATCTCTTCATTTGTTTGAGGGCAAGAGCTAAACACATGGAATTTGCACAGTCGATGTCAACAGACTGGTTTTGGAAGGCCATGGTGAGTAGAATAGTAACCGGCGTTAACAATCATGTCCGCGAATAATACCTGAGAACAGAAAGTAGTTTAGTGCTGGCGTGCGTTAGATTGACGTTTTTCAAGGTATACACAACGGTGACTAGACGCAAAATGAGAACATAAATAACTGGAGAGACCAACGTACATTATACGGAAATTACAATAGGTTTCAACCAGGGCTTAACGCTACCGATACGCTAATATAGCTAGGGAGGCTGAGGATCTGATCGCTGAGCGTGCAAGCAAGCCGGAAGTGTGTGTGTGGAGCCATTGGCGCGCGTAGGCCGACAAACAAGCAAACAAACAAACGCGGTCGCATACAGCAGGCGGACAGGAACAGAGGCCCTTACGAACTTAAGTTCAATGTGAACTAGGATTTTAAGGAGGATTCTATACATCGTACAGCAGGCAGACCACATTTTCTCCGATTCGCTACAGCGGCACGATCAAGAGAGACGTAAGACCCATGTCTTCTTGAAGGTAGGGAGGGTAATGGTGTTACCAGCGAGTAAGTCTCAGGCGTAAGAGAATCAGTTCACGGTACACGCTCAACCTGCAGCTTGGAGCGTTAGAAAACCATGCAGGTTTCGGGAGCCGGCTTTAAGGTATCTGCTTGCGCTGGGTCTCTGGTGATTGTTATGTGTTCATAGAAGGTTGGCGACCACATCCTTTATTCTTATCTTTTCTCTTCCTGATCCTTCTTCTTAAGGATTCTTTTTGATTGTGGTTGCGAACCCTTATTGGTGAGAAATTATCCTTACGAAGTAAAATCTACCATTTTGACGTCCACAAAATAAGACATCAATGAATATCGGGTGATATTTCGATGGTATCACCTAGGAATTTAAAAATCCTTGACTCTCATGAAAGAAGGAATCACCAGAGTTGGAAAGGTTTGTTTTGGTCGACCACTAATCGGTCTTCCTTCATTTGGCGCCGAGATAGAGATTATCGAGTTTTGGTGTTGTGACGATGTAAATGCGTTTTCCTGTGAATTGGTTTTATATTTGTGACTAGTATTTCACCTTTCCTTGATCATAAACGATGCGTGGTGTGTAAATCTGATGGGATATACCTTGATACGTATACTGTCGACCAAATGATAAGGAAGTTGGTTCAATCCTACACAATGTAGAGACATTCTTGGTTTTCCACGTATTCCAACTATTTTGCTGTTTATTTTGACCGTCGACACTATTGATATTGTTTGGTCGCATGTCTGGGTTTTCTCGTAGGTTCGACCGCCCAAGGTCAATTGCAATTTCAACTACGCTTGCACCTTCCGGACGCTAGCTACTGGTCTGTTGCGCTTTGCTTCTGTTGTGTCTTGCTTACAGCTCGCTTTCCCGGTCTCTTTGCAATAAACGTCGTTGTCCTATAATCAGTTTTTCTGATTTAATTATTGTGGAGATTAGGCACGATTCTAGACAGAAACGT
>QNGE01001991.1:0-35652 GCA_008508345.1 Paragonimus westermani | reverse complement strand
TCCCACACCAATGACCTCAACGAACGTGTTCCAGTCGATTAATTTTATCTGGCGATAACTTATGATTTTCGACACTTTTACGGCTTTCAGGTTGACCACGTCGTGATCACTTCCTGGGAACCGTTCTAGGACGGACACTTTAGCAGAACGGTTACCTGTTGTAAAAATGAGATCGAGAGTGTGGTTTAGTCTGGTATGTGCTCAAACGTGTTGACGCCGACCACTTACTTGGATACATGCAAGAAACCCTGCTTGATTTGTAGGGACTGCGAAGCAGGTCCAAGAGATATTGGGCATATTGAAATTTCCACCATCCATTTTGTACTATGTGGGCAATGTTGATACATAATTCAGTTCATTACTAAGATCGGTCGAGTCGTCATGAGAGGCGTTAGATGGTCTGTGAACACATCCTAATAGTGGTTCACGGGATTCAATTGACACCGACAGCCACAATGAGTCATCAATTCTATCAAGACACGGCTCATTGAGTACAGTTGCAGAATACTGCACCCTTAAGTAAACTGAACATCCACCGCGACGTCCTGAACCGCGATTTTTACGGAACATATGATAACCTATAACATGTAGTTGTGTGTTTGAAGTCTCATGGATACACCAAGCTTCAGTGACCAGAATAATGCAAGGATTATATCAGATGAAGAATCTAAAAATGTGCATCTTATTGACCATTGAGCGCATTTTCATCTTCGGCGTCATATTAAGACCTTTAGAAATGTCCGAAGCAGAAGTCTTTGTGATTCAGAGACTTTGGCGACGTCCCTTATTCTGATTCGTCTGTGGTGAGCGTATCGATAACTAATGGAATGTCCCCTGCGTCTGTGTCCATGACAGAAAATTTCGGAAAAGTGTGAGTAAGGTGTATTGGGGCAGTGGGGATATGGGAGGTGGACTGGGAAGAAGAGATTTGAACGGTGTGTGACGCAATAAAAAAGGGTAAGGTTTCATTAGGCATCAGTGCGTAAAGCACGTCACACCTACGTCAGTTACACCTACCAACATGGCGTGCTACAGGATGAAGCCTCCGAAGTTTAACTTGTGAGTGGCGTCCGCCAAAATGACGTCGGTAAGTTTAGGACACATTTGGTATGAACCTTTCGGAACGAAGAAAGCGAATCGTAAGTAATTATCCCCTAACAGCAATCAATACTGTCCTTCTGTTTTCAGCAGATCGCGCAATTTAACCAGCTTGCTCCGAGAGTCAGCCTTACACTCCTTATTACGTGGATTGCGTAGGTCGTCTGCGTGCATCTCAATCCCGAACTTCAATTCACGAGTGTTTTTGAAGTTCTGCATCATCTCAGTCACATGCCGCTGATCTGCCATAGACAGACATCTATTTCTGGGATATATGCTGGGCCGTCCAATCTGGAAGTCGTACGAATGTTCAAGGTTGGCCTTCTCGACGCGCTATGCCCCACTACGATAGTGAACTACCCAAGAGGCCTAAAGCCGTAATCGGCGAATCTAAAAGTAATGTCATGAACATTGTGTTAATATATTACCGTTTGGTGGCTACCGTCCGACGATTATGGTGTACCCATTTATACGCGACACTTTCGTACGGGCAGCTTGGCAGCAAATCTGTTCTCTTAAGTTTCTTGGCACTTGCTGCCGTTTGCGAACTACTGATAAAGAAACTGCTACACGTTTCCAGTTGAAATCTGTTGAGGTCCTCCTACTACTTCAAGAAGTCCCGATACTTCTTGAATATTCTCCAGAAACCGTCCTCGTTGTTCATCGCCATGCTGTTTCACCGTACAAAAGTGATTTACTTGTGGTGGACCATTAAAACACTAACTAGGTGCGATGATGTTGGGATCCGTGAAATGCACATTTTGATACAATTGATTTGGGATTTTCACTTGTACCATATCACTGAAACTTGCCGTAACACTCGCATTATACCAGTTTTCCCATTATTTTTGTGTGAATGGAGACCGATTTCGCTAGTAGCACACTACAAAACAGCCGCTCGCTGAACGACCATTGAGTGTCCCTATTAGATCACTCCCCGACATTCGGTGGGTGTAATTTCTGTGTATCATTTGGCTAGCATAAACGCCGAAAACTGACACACACTTTCCGAACAGAGAGAAATGTCGGTACACCTATAAAGCCCATACCAACTCTGGTTTATCGAGCCACATTGTAATAATGGTGACAGCAACAACCGTTCAGGTTCAACGTCGAGATATATATCATTATTATTATTATTATGATCAGTATTAGCTACTTTGCTTAATTTGTTGATGGAATTTTCCAGTAAGAAGCGATATCTGCCGTTTGTGGGCAAACATTCATCGAATAACGAGCGATATTTCCGTGGTATCGACAAAGAATTCGAAAATACTTGATTTGCATGCGAGAAAGTAACACGAGAGTTGACCACTTTTGCTTGGTCTAGCGTAATTCGGTTTATCCTGCACTTAGCGCCGAAATAGAAATTAACAAAGGTTTGCGCTCTGAAGGTGTGAACGCGCAATCATTTGAAGAGCTGTTACCAGTGTAATTACTGTCTGAAAGATGTAACTCCATATTCTGCATTCTGCAAACGATTATCTACAGGATTTTAGAGACGTCCTCGAGGATCGGGAAATTTCCAGCTTCAGCGAGTTTAGAGATTGTTTAGATAGATACATGGAGAATTACAGCGTTTTGCATGTACTTAGTTCAAGCAGACAATCGGGCAGTGTACGCTTGACATACGATCATGTGAACGTGATTGCCGTTGAGTTTACGTGGTAGTTAGCATACCGGTGTGTAAAATACAAGCGACTCAAGAACGAGAGCAGTGGATTACAACGTGTTTAGTGAGTTCAGTTCACATATTTCCCCTTGGACGATTCCCCTGGTAAATGTTGCCGATCACGCCTCAACATGGTCAGGAGAAATACCGGGTTGGTTGTTAGCTCTTTCAAATTGAACTGAAACAACGAACAACTGCCTTTCTGTACAGTGCTGAGCTAACAAATCGTCGGCTCACGGAAAGTGAAGTGAACGACTCGATGCATCTTTTCGAATACAACACACCAACTGGTGAGTTGAAGCAGTATGCTGCGGATGTTTACGGTAAGTATATATCTGCCATGGATAGTTGCAACGTCCGTTGTCGGTTGGAACCGCCAACAATAAATAAGTGGATTAGCGTACACTGATATAGCAGAAAATCCGCTACCAATTCTGCATCATATAGAGAGAAACGGCGTAACGCGTGTCATCAAAGACGACAATACTAGATCCACGCACATATATTTCGCACGCAGACAGTAAATGCAGTTATTCAGACGGTTTCCTGATGTGGCAAACTTCGATGTCACGCATGGGAACAACCGCAAAAAGTAGGTCCTCTGTCAGCTCACATTTGCTGCTGTAGCCTGAAGCTACAGACGAGATGGGTCATGGACAACCTGTGATGTATACCTTTGTTCGAAGTGAGAAATACGCTCCTCTGCGTCATTTGTCCGAAACATTCCTGGAGGTGATGAGGCAACACACACATGTTAGGACGTTTGTGACCGATGAATTGCCGACCCAAATGCGAGCAGCACGAGTGGTCTTTGGGTACGACATTCCGCCGACCTAGAAACATCGTTTTCCGTCTACAAAATATACGACAAGACCTAGCGTCATTGACAAATTTGATGCAGAACACGGTAGATGACATTCTCAGCGAACAAATGGAACTTAGTTACTTGTGGTTTGAAATTACCCAATGGTTCTCCCCCACCAGACCGTTACACTATTGATACCGCCACTTCTCACATATGCGTTGAGAAATATATTTTATTTATTTATTTATTTATTTACTTTCGTCAGGGATTTAGGAACACGGTATTCGGACTCTTTTGATTTCTCTGAAAAGGTAAGTTTCTGAGCAGCAAAATCTTAAAGACCAATAGGCTGTATCAAAAAGACATTTAGTCTACCGGCTGCGAGGCTGACACCTTACAAAATGTATGTGCGGCCTCAACTTGAGTGTTACTTATCCGTACACTTTCATCCACACAAGTCTGATAGGTTTGTGTCGGAAAATCTTCAAAGGTCCTTCACCAAAAGCTTATTAGAGCATTCTTCTTCGTTCACCTATGGACAACACTGTCAAGAAACTTGGTACTGAAACACTTTGCTTACGCAGACTAAAGTTGAATCTGACGCTTCTTTATAATCTCCTAAATTCGGACGCCATCACCACAGAGTTTACCGTCTACTTACAACTCAACTCCCTATATGGCCTAGGAATGAAGGCTTCACCTTATCAATCCTACTGTCTAGTAGAAAAATAGGAGCAAAATTCTTCATTGTAAATTATTCTTATATTTGAAATAAACTCCCGAATGAATTCAGACCCAGTAAGAACTCAACGTTTTAAAAAGGATTCGGACAGCTATCTTTCGATATCAAGCACAATGTGTGTCTTCAAACCCTCTGCATTCCCTGATGACGTTCATGAGTGGAATCTGGGAAGCGTTTCAGCAGTCAAATGCATATAATGTAGGTGCCAGCTCCTGCCGTTTAATTCCCCTTAAAAACAGCCTGCTTGAAACAGTTCGTTGTATCATATACTCACACGACCATTTAGCATATGCTTTACTGCATGCACACTAAACCGCTTACAATTCTAAATCAAATCATTCATGTGTTTATTCATGTGCATGCGTAGTCAGATCACCTTCGACGTCTTCGAAATTCTAGGCTCCGCGCGACGTGAGTGTTGCCTTTCCAGTACCACCGCGCCGGTTCTCATTACCTTGTGAATGTAAATTTACTACAAACCACTAGCATCAAAGTTNCTTGTGAATGTAAATTTACTACAAACCACTAGCATCAAAGTTGGCGTGCCGGCATAGGTATCGCAGGTTTGCTCGTAGCTGTATATTGAATCCGCACCATCTCAACTACTGTAGGTTACATTCACTAGGATAACAATGCTATGCTATTACAGTTTGGAACGCCACTTAACCACTCTAACGAATGTTTGAATTCTGAAGGTCGACTGGAATTTTCCGTCGGCGCAATCTTCCTCTTTGGCGGCTGCTGTGCGGTTGTACTCAAGGTGCTCTCGCGTTCAGCTTCCTAGCACCCCTTAATTGTTACGCTGAAGTCTGAAGTTTGTTTGCAGATTCATCGTCCTCTCCCCGCGACTTCCGATTCACGGTAACATAAGGTTGGGGATACTCCGGGAGTACAAATTCAGGAACTACCACTACGCACGCATTACCCAGATTGTTAGGAAATGTAAAATTGGCGTCTACTTTTAAGTCCAGCAAAATGACGTAATATGAGTTCTACTTAGAAAACGCGTATTTCATTGGGTCTCCCAAATCGTCCAATTAAGATCCAAATTTCCTGAATAGCTTCTGAATAATTAACCAGATGCCACAACAGGGTCATATATTGCACTAACCGGAGCAAAAATAATGATATCGCCTTAATCCTTATCAAAACTTCGCACACATTATTCGTCGCAGTAACTATTACCACCCCACGTTTCCGCATTAAGCGTGTGGGGCTGCTTTCGCTTTCATGGTCCCGTATGTGTCTAATGTGAAAGGAAGTTTTTCTGTCGTAGGTATGCGCACGAAACTTTGTCTCAGCTGAGCGGTTCGCGAGATTTTCAATCATTTGATGGTTAATAACAATCAACGCAGTTCTGTGCTTCTGTCGGCTCAATCGTTCGCTGGCTTTTGAAATTCTAAAGTGAACGTATTCCAACAGATTTTTGATGCCAACTTTATCGCGTAATGGCTAAACATTTGGAGGACGTACCTGGACGTTTCCCTGAGGTGGGTTTTCTTTCGTACACGAAAAACTAGAAAAGTCCGATGGAATGAATGGAATCCGGAGTTTTAGCAAAATGGTACAAATGATTTTTCCGAGTCAGATACAAAAAACATCACATATCATAACATCGGACATAACAATGGTTAAGTGGTCCATTATCAGCAAATCACTCCCGTACGTTGAATCAGCATCTAGGATAACCAGTCGCCCAATGAGAAAATTCCGCTTCGAGATCATTTGGTTTATTATCACCCCAACCGAATTCGTTTTCCACGGGTACGAAAGGAACTACGCTCCCATGTAACACGCAGGCCACCCGCTTCCACTCACACCGTCCGTGGACCGAATACAGGGCAATGCGGAGGCCCCGGGGAACGGCGTTCTTCCGAAGTTGGCGGTCCAACAAAAGTCCTCTAAAAGTAAACAACATGAACGAGCGTGATTCAAAGGCCCGGTAAGCCATGCACACGACTTACACAAACACAAAACTAAAACGGCACCGACAGCATACCCCGTACCACAACACGAATTCAATCCGTGCACGCTCGCTGGTTTCGGTTGTGCGCTACACCCACGTGTAATATGTAGGCCAGCCGACTCTACTCCGAATGCTCGTGACTTCGCGGACCAACCTTCGAGCAACGTGGACGCACCAGGGGACAGCGCTCTTCCGAAATAGGAGTTCGAACAACAGTTCTGAAAAGAGAAACAATACGAACAAATGTGAGCCGAAGGCCCAGTAAGCCATGCACACGACCTACACAAACGAAAGCTGAAACGGCACCGACAACACAGAAGCACGCCCCGTCACACAACTCGAATTCAATTCGTGCGCGCTTGCTGGTTTCGGTTGCGCGTTACACCACGTTCTTCACAGAGTGACCTTGAATTAGTTGAAAACGATCCACACATAAATATGTAAAAGGCAAACTGTAGTAACATCCCATTTTGTAGACTGAAGCTGTAAAGCGGGCGAACTTTCCATTTTTCCTCTACGTACGTCAAAGTTTCGTTAACTACAATCATTCTCCTTTTGATCACGCTCTTTCTGACAACAGGTTTCACGCTTGTGCTACTGTTTAGTTATTCGTGGTTTTGTATCGCTCGCCATTATCTGCAGTGATCGCGCATGACCCAATGCGCTCCTCAAATATGCGATGAGAGGTGTACATTATTATGTTAATTCCACGTCCGGAATATGGAAAGGAAACTGGCAAGTTTTGCAATTAACCTTGTAATCACCATTTAGACCAACTCAATTAGAAGCCGACATGTTTCATCGCACGGCTACCTGCTATAACTCAGAAGAGTGAGTGGACACTTTCGCCTATGTATTCTCAAGGCTCAACCGAGATGTTATCATAATCAGGCGAACAGACCCGAGCTTCATGAACCACCTGAGGTGCAATTGGCTTCATTTAGCGCCCAATTGGGCTATCCATGCACGATCAAGTATTGCTCACTTCGGAAATCGAAAAATCAACCGTCTTAGGAATGCAAATGTGCACGTAAAGAATATACTCTCTCGGATAGCAACGTTAGCCAATCAGTTGGTGTTGAAGCATCCTGACGGGCATGCCCCTTGCTGCACCCCTAAACGACTGGACGAGTTCAAGGTAAACGTACGCTGTGTAATATCAACTGGTAGTTCCCAGTAAGCCATGAGGACAAACAATACACTGTGAACATTAGTAAAGGCACGTGCCAATGCAAATCCTACAGGTCCATGTTGTTATCATGTATCCATATGCTGCTCGTATTCGGAAAGTAATGTTATCCATACAGTAGTTCGTTGCTAACTATGACCGCATTTGCTCTAGGTCACTTCACAATCCACCGACAATCTTGTTAAGTACAATCTGCCCAGAAGCAGTAGTTTCCGCCGAGAGGTCACTGTCGGTGGTACTAATGCATTTCAACTGAATTACAAAATGCTGCATCAGGGTGGCCAAGCTGCACGATGCATACCCCAGAACAGGAAGCCGTAGTTTCAAGGCTATCGTAGCTTTCACGCACTAGTCCACTGAGGAGGCTGGAGCGGCCTCACCGCAGACAGACTTCCCCCTTCTTTCTTCATGCAATGCAAAATAACTAAGGTGGAAGAAAAGTGCTCATTTGAGCATGATCTGTGGATATTGTGGTGAACCCGTTAACATTAATGGTTATCGGTGCGACAATCAGCAGCTACTTTTCCATTTAAAGTGTATGAATAAGGCGGATATATCGCACTGCCCCTTCTGCATAAGCCAATTGCAACCCCCAGTCAGGTGCGTTATGAGTTCATTGACTATATTGGTTCATTTGCATCGACCTCAAAAAGTTTATCGCCTCCGACGTTGAAACATAAAAATAGAACCTGTGTAGCACCATTATTTATTGATGCCCCAACTACTTCTGAAGATGAGTTTCGTGTTGTTCCCCACGCAAGCGATTTCGAGTGAAAGGGTTGGTAAATCATTCCATAGACGTCAGTGTCAACGGTAAATTATGCCCCACCTCCCATATGACGTAACGTTCATCTTAAGACCCGCACACAGCAAGAAGAGGACGTGTAGGTGTCGCTTTGGACGGGATATCTATTACTGGCACACTCTGTTTGTCCGCGCTAATAATCGCATCGACACTCCATATTCGTTACCTAATCGTGGTTCTAGGTTCCGTGAACTGTTTACCTTACAATCTGAAACACACGGTGACCTCGAAGAACATACGTGTTCAATCATAGCGCACCCAACTTAATGAACGATCCCAATCATTCCGATACCGCAGGTGCCTGTACAATCCTGTCCCTCACCCACCCACAAGCACACATTATCTCACTCATGGTTTGGAACTGTCACTGGTCATGTTCAAAAGCCGCCAGACCCTCTCACACGTTAAAAGAACCAGGGGTTTGAGACACATGACAAAACATCTTCGCGCTCGTAATGGAGGACACGTACTGAGGGGTACACGGATGCGCCGAGAGGATTTCAGCTTCCAAGCTCGTACAGACTCACACAACAGAAGAATTACGAGTCAAGGATTACAATGACAATAGCCCAGCTCTCCGACACCCCTCTCCAAGTCTCTACGTACTCAAGCAGTGATCTGCAACAATCACGTGCTCAATGCTAGCCGAATTTTGATGAGTTCAGACACTTGGTTATCTTGCCTAATACCGGTTTGTCATACTGATTGTTACGAATTGTATATACGCGTTTTTTATTAGACTCATTTTCTTTTGGTTACAAGTAACTCTCGCGACAATAGACCTCTACTGAAGCAGAACCAAAAGCGGGGGGACTGCGGCAAATCGAATGGAATATTTGAGACAATGATGTACACGTAATACATGCATTCCGACACTTCCATATCGTTTTCACGTCGTGGCATTGTGACTATAGGATGCACTTAGGCCGACCGTCGGGCATAGACGTCAGTGCATCCCCCGAAAGGCTGCATGCGGTAGGATGCTTTGCTTCCTGTTTAACTACTTTGTCTTTTGGGAAGCGTATGGCATTCCACCGCCCGGGGGTTCCTGAAACCACATGAACTTACCGATTTCTTTGCTACCATAGTGCTAAACCAGCGTACGCCCGTTTACAGTGAGCAATAAATACGGGAAGCAGATGACGTCGACTTACGCCAACATAACGCCTGGAAATCATCAGCTACAGTCTTATCTAATTACACACGGCGCCCCCAAATTTCGGCGATTTTTAGTTCCACGTAGGATCGATCAGGAACACTTGCACTTAACAAATGTCGGCACCTGCTTCACGGAAATCGAATGCACAAATTCAAGTAAGATGATTCAGGACATATACTATGCACGTTCATTAACCCTTCGTTACCAACTCCTTCTGTTTACCATTTCACAAACCTTTAGCTACTTCGTCAACCTACTTTGCTCTCAAATTAACTCGACTTCTCAAACGAAAGTATTCCCCATAGCACATTAAGCATATTTGATACATTCCAGAATATTCCGTCCACCACTATTCAGATGATATTACAGTTCACCAAAGTCGGCATCCACCACCTGCGGATGAGTTTCAGCCTTTCATCGCAAAAGCTAACACTGTAACAGGCAAGCCGGACGTTACGGCTTCGTATACTCACTTCACTCGTAAAACCGCCTTATGCAGAGCGGAGACACTGGGGTCAGCGCTCCTCAGAAGTAGGTGCTCCAACGATGGTCCTGTAAAGGGAGATAGCAGAAAAAATATGAGTCAAAGCTCAGCGAGACGCGTACACGACTTACGCGAACGAGAACCGAAATGGTGCTGACTGCACGATGCGGTACAACACGACCATTCAAGCTACGCGCGTGACAACCCATCTTTCCCGCGAATGTTAAACTTGATATCGTTTGTCAGTAGGAAGTTGTTCTCCCGAAGTTTTTCTTTTGTTTTGTGTACCCTGGTTTCCCTCACGCTTCATCATCCTGCAATTGCGCGACAGTTGAATTTTACCATAACTACGTAAACTGTTAATCTCCGAACCTGTGAATTTTGCTGGATTCAATGTCCAGGTTTGTCTTCCTTTATCTAGTTCATCGTAACCTTCTTGCACATCAGCACTTTGTTAATAAGAAAATCGCTATTACGATCGCATTACCTTTTGGATCTAAATTTGTTGGTCGATGTGCTCAGAATTTATACACGCTAGTTGCCTATGGACATGACTGTTCTGGAGCCAGCCTGTCGGTGGAGGATATGAGTGAACTGAGTGTTACTTGAATAACAGTTAGACGTCCGGTTCTGTGAACTCAAGGGTCAAAGTATCCAATAAGTAGTTAGCGCTGACAGCTCAAAGCTTGCTTATTTTAATAGGGCCAAAGTAGCTTTCTTTGCTCCTTCGTATCCTGCAGCCAAGCCTGAGAATGGCTCTGAACAGTCCCGTCCAGGTACACTTTCACCAGCAGAAGAAACAGCTTCGCCGACGACGCCAGTGCAACGCGTTCGGGGCGCAGGCTGCACTCGTCTAAACGTGTCACGGGGAACTTGCATAGTTATGCCTCGTTCTATATCAGCACTGAAGATGAGAAATATTGCAAACAATTTTGTGAAACCCAAAAACCAAACCTTTCTGCGGATACCAAGAGGAGCCTTCAGATAAACGCCCCCGTTATTTTAGTGCCCCCGGTGAGTTTGCCAATACCTGTGTACAAACTCATTCTTTTGTTTCCAGGTTTTTGCCCACACGCTCACGTCGCGGGTAGATCGAAAGTTGTACGCCGAACACCGTCGTGCGAACTACGTCTTCATACAAAGAAATCAACGCTCACATTTTCTACCCCTCCCATTCTTTTCCACACAACAGGAGAGAACGCTTCAATAGGAGCTCCTCAGGAACTGCTGGCATTAGCTTCCCATCGTCTGCGGCGTCTGCGATTTGTAGTGAGAGCTGCAAGCTGGTGCTGCATGAGTTGGACTGGACCAAGCGTTGCTGGCCCAGTTGCCCTCATCGGACTAGAGGAGTTGCGTTCGCAAGACACTATGGGGGCTAAGCAGTGACCTGGAGAAATGGCCGGTAGTTCTGCCGTACGGAGTGTAAACTTCCTCCCAGATTTCTAGGTCACATTGTATGCAGCCTAGTGGAGATCTTTGCGTGTCGTCCACGTGCTGCGCGCAATCACATTCGTTTGTTTGCATTTCTGCCGACCTGTGAGCTCCAGTGTAGCCCCAGGCGATTCCGGCTCGCTGCTGCGTCCGACGGCTGGACCCTTAATCTCCGTAGTTGCTTTCGCGTGTTTGCGTCGTTATGCACCCTTAGGTACGTGCTATAATTATTATATTCCGTGGGTTGGGTCTCACCCAGGTATTCCCAATAATAATTTCCATCTGGTATCCGCTACCAACACACAGAAGGTCTTCACGTAATGCACGTCGGCGCCCAAATGGTTTTGGAAAACTCACAGTTGCACAATGCGCCTTGGCTAGTAAATAGGTTCGTATGACAAATGGTGGCTGAATAGTCGGCTGCAAGCCATGCGAGTGTGTGGCTCGAAACCAAACAGCGCACATCTGTTTACCACCTGGTCGATGGCCGGCTTCTAGCTTCCTTAGCTAATTGGCCTTCCGACACCGTTTAACGCGTTATCAGAGACCACCTGCACATTTCGACCAATGAAGATTTGGCCTTTCTTCAAAACGGCCTTTTGTTCTACACGTCTGATAAGTTCGTGCCTGTGAAAAGCGACTTAGTGCGTCGAGAGCAAAATAGTCGTCGATAGACTGCAACAAACTACCCCATATGAAATTTGGAGCGGAACAACGGTGTGATTATGCAGGGTGCAACCTCTTTTGGACTGACACCTTGTCGACTGATTTCCAACTGAAATACGGAGAAGTAAACAGATTGAACGTCAATTCATAGATACACGTCTCACAATCGTCCTGGGCATATCTTTCGTTGAGAATTTTGTCGAAATCCAGTGTGTAATGTTTTCCAATCTCTATTTCTTGAGGAATCACAAATTGATTATGCGTATTTGGGGATTTGATTTGCTTTCGAGTTGAATATCAATCACACTTGATCGCAGCCTTTACATTCAGGTAGACCCTCCAGCCAGCCTTTTTCGAAAAAAAGCACTAGACTATCTGAATGCTAAGGCTGCGACAGTGATTTGTGTGTCTCATCACAAGACCTCCGAATGAAGCATTCTGAGGGGAAAAATTAATCGAGAAGGCCAACGTTGTCTTTTTCCAAGAGAAAACAGGACGTTTATCTAAACTACTGTGCGGATGTCAGCAATTCTTGGACATCACCTTTCTTTCTCATTGTAACACAGTTATCACGCTCAATAAAATGTATATTCTGGTGCTTGAAAATTCATTTCAGAATCACAGGAAAAATACGAGAATTGACTTCCTGCGCCTATCTAGCCGTTTTCGACGCTTTCCTGTTTCGAAAAACCACACCGATAGGCTAAAAATTGCTCTTACACATCCTTTGTTTCAGGTCTTTTCAGTATGAGTCTATACTAATGTGTATCGGTGGTGGCTCAAAACTTACCATGTTCTGACTGCACCGGTAAATTGAATTCTTCAGCTATCATTTAGCAATCTTCATAGTTACTTGTAGAGCTATAATGTGTCACTTATCGGCGCTGCATTGGAAGGACTTAAAAGCTCAATGGCGCAAGAACTTGGAAAATTTTGGCTGAAGTTGCCTCGTCCTCAGAGAAGTACCGAACACCCATTTTAGTGAAAGACGCCCTGAGTCGCATTTTCCAGCCAAGAGTTCACCAAGCAAGAATTTACCAAGCAGAAGGCTGTTGAGAATAGAGGCCGAAGATTTTTTCCACGAAATGTGCAGAAGGTCTTTTATAATGTTATGAATACTCTTGATATGCAAAACACCTATAATAATAATAATAATGGTATATTTCTCGACGCATTTGTGAGAAACGCACTGAAGAGAGCGTGATCAACGTAATGATTTTTAAGCATATACATATTTAAAAACTAACTTTGAAAATTGTACAACGAGTCAGAAAAAAACCTACATTATATATGGGGTAAATTCAAGTTTGGGCAGGAAACTTCCAGTTTCATAGTTCTGAGAAGATAGTGCTTAGGGTCTGCACAATTCGATAAAATAGTTGATTTCTTACATCAATTGGGTTTCCACAAGGTGATCGCTGGTCTGACGCTCAAGGTCGTGCCATAAAACCGGCGGTTGAAGGATGTAGAGGGTGTATTGGCGAAGAATTTGACCATTATTCCATATAGATAATCCCGACAAAATGTGCAGATAATTTTTCCATGATGTGGGCCAGGTGGGGACGCATATAATCTAGGAAGGCAACAGATCGGCCGTTGACGATCGAGCAGACAGTAGTTGCCCGGTTCGGTTTCACTCTACAATCACATGACAGTTCACATCATGCAACCCATTTTAGTAGTCTAAGTGCACTATGCAACTGTGAAATTTAGAACTATTTTACACATTATACAGCAGGCAGGTCAGGGAAATCTCCCTAGAAGGGTGTGACAACACTGTGGTAACAATTCTTCGATCTTGATGAAGACATCTGGAGCCAGTTACCCTCATCCTGGTCTGGTTTAAGGCATACCGACTGATACCCAATCAGCCTGCGATTGACGCGACATTTCCCAAACGCCGCAGGTGGAGGGTCACTAATTCCCACAGTTCCTAGAGAGCTCTCACCCGAGTACCTCCCTCAAAGGTGCCGAGACAGCTACGAGTAAAACAGAATGTTCAGGTTGAGGCGTTCACATAGTGGCATTTAATGCGGTCTCGAGGATAATCGTGATTGATTCTGCAACATTCGTGATGTCCGCGTCGGATGAAACACATGACAAAGTGGAGCGGAACTGGCTGAGTATCGATTCAAAAATATATGAAGCAGTCTCTCAGATAACATATAACAAACGAACGGTCGAATCAGCGACGTGTGCAAATACATGTATTTTTGTTGTTTCAACAATGTTTCTGGGAATGCGTTGATGCAGACAATTCTGATGTTCTACGAAGCCCTCTGGCCAGTTTACTCGGCGTCCAAAAGAGGCATTTATCGATTAAGAGTGGTGTATACCAGGGGTTCCGAGACCGGATCATCCGTGCTGCTCATGGTAGAGTCAGCACGCGTGGGTTGACTGGCGGGCGGCGATAAACTCGACTAAAAGAACGTGTCAGGGTAGTCATCGTAGGCTGGCTTAAGCTGGTTGATAAACACGGCTTTCTGTTCGCCTATGCAACCTATGATGTACACCTGGCCTTCTCTTTGGAGTTTCTTGGAATTTCCTTCGTATGGACGTTCATGGTGATGTCGTTGCCCACCTACGCGTGAGAAGTTGTGCGTACATTGATGGAGGGCGTGTGGAATGGATGTATTACAGATTTGCCGGTGGGTGTCTGTGAGAAGAAAACGACGCATCTGGACGGCCAACCGTCTGGTGACAGACACATCGTGTCTAAGGTGTTCCGTGGCGGTGGAGAAATAATCCCCATGCAAACCTATTCGTTGGCCGTAAGGGAGTCCGGCGCTAGAAACTTGGGGGTCGATATTGACGGCCGCGCGAATGCCGGGTGACACCACAGGTAGGGCTTCTGACCAACGGATGGAACCGGCCACATCAACCGCTGCTTTCAGCTGTCGACGAAAGTGTTCAACAGTTCCGTTTACTGCTAGATGGTAGGCCGTGGCGCACAAGCGGAGGCACCTTAATTTATGCGGCGTTTCCAAGAAGCAACTATTTCAAATTGCAGATCACGCTGAGTTGTAACAGTGGCAGGTCAACCAAGAGTTGCAACCCAAAGTCGGATGAACTTGTGCGAGATTGTTCCGGCGGCAAGGCTGGGCATTCGGACAGCTTCGGGCCATCAGCTGAGGCGATTTGTCATCGTTAGAAGATGAGACAAAACACTGAACGATGGGAGAGAACAAACGACGTCGATGTGCGAGGTAGTAGTTTGATATCTGCCTGCCTGGGCTGACACATGACAATGAGTTTTAGTCTGTTGGCAGGCCACACCAGCGCGCCCAGTCTCTGGCGTCATTTTGCATGCTGGACCAAACGTACCTATCGGAAATGAGCTTGGCCGTGGCCCAGACACCAGGAAGTGTGATGTCGTGTGGTGTGTTAAGCATACAACTTCGTGAAAGCAGGGAACCACCAAACGAGGATGTTCAGTGGAGTATCGCAAAGAACAGCGCCTGCAGAAGCCTAAGAAGGCTGATCCGTCGGGTGTAGGGCCGGTTATTAACAGGAAGCGCGAAATTCAGGTTACGAGCGTTGTGTGTCGGTCATGGCGTGTAAGTCGACTGAATCGTGACCAACTAGTGCTGACACTCGGGATGAAGCGTCAGCCACAACGTTACCGCTGCCATAAACGTGGCGTACATTGAACGCAGATGTCGAACTTAGCGGGGTGACTGTTTTTCAAGCCCACTGAGTACTGCAAAAACCAACCGTTCGTGGTTTCCCTCGATGACATGTCGGAAGTGACGAAGAGCAGAATTAGGTGCTAAGAGTTCACGACCGAACGTGCCATATCTTGGTTCGGCCGGAATCAAACCTCTGGGAAGGAGAGATTGCGGTTTCTAGAGTCCATCGACGAACATTTGAAGGACAGCACAAACTGCGCTATCCGACGCGTCCACGGCTAGACCTATTTTCGTGGCTGAGTTTAAGTGGCGTAACATAACGGCGTTCTGTCAGAGATTAACGTAATGTTGGATGCTGTATCGAGCTGTATTCTGACCGACCCGCCGTTGATGGAGACGGATACGTACTTTCTGCGCGTTGCGTGGTCGTCATTTCTTGCTGACAGAACAACCTGAGCTCTTGGGAAGCGGGACCTGTGTGGCTTGCAGGAGTTCTGATCAAGCCGGCGCTGACGCTTCTCAAAACGGCAGTAGTCCTCCTTGTGGACTTCACGGGAGCAGTGGGTGCATCGGTGCCGTTTGAACGGGCAATATCAGACATAATGCCATCCACCGCATTGCCAACACGGTGTGGGAGGTTTCCTTTGGATGTCGCGTTCTTACTTTGGTGTAACCTTGAATGGGACATGTGAAGGCACCGTGTTTTTTCGAGTGACTGCCGTGTTCATTCGTAGCGGTGTCATGCTTCAGGTTCACCAGGCGTTGGCATTCGACAGTGATATCCTGCAGGGTGATGTCAGGACATTTTTCTATCTTTACCAAAATCCGTGTTCTGATACCTGCATCATTTGCTGATTGGAGTCCACAAACAAAAACCAGACATTTTAATGGATCTTCAGTCATTGTGCGAAGCTTGAACCGTTCGCACTCCCGATTGACCGTTCCAGCGTACGTCACCCAGTCATCATCTTCTGACTTCACGAGCTTCGGGCGCTGGTAGCGTGTGTTAAACAAGGATTAATGGTAGCCAAAGATTTGTGATAGCGTCCGGGTAGTTTCGTCAAAGCTCAAATCCCTCGGGTTCTTCGGTAATATGAAGTCGGTGTACCGTTCATGTTCCGAGGTACCCAGTTTAAGGAGCAGTAGCCTCACCTTCCGAGCATCGTCAACGTCTGCCAGCTCCACCCTGAAAACGTCCTCATACTTTCTAAACCAAGACTCGAACGTAGCACCGATTACAGGATCGAAGCCAAACTCACTGATGGAGTTCAGTGGAGATTCTGCTGCAGGTTTGAAAGATTCGTTTGATCCCATTGTTGGTTGTCGGAAACTCAACATTTGTGTCAGGGTTTCAATCAGTTTTAGCTGCACCTGTTCAAATTGCTTCTGCTGCTGTTGAAGGAGAGTTTGCATCTCCTCGAACGTTAGTAATATCGTGAGACCTTTCGTCGCCGAATGTCGTAACCCTTGACTTAGTACGTTGGTTCGTCCACAGCATAATAAGACGATTGATAGGAAATCGGGTTCTCCTCCTTAATATAATTACCACGGTAAATCTTGGTCCCGAAAATACGCCGTGGTCCCCGTTAATCGCGCCCGAAACAAACCAAAAGACAGGTGCTAAAAGCAACTTTGTTCGGCCCCAAAACGTGTGCAACAAGGAGAAAAATTGCATGGTATTTATAGGATGCATAGTGACCTACGAATATTCTCGAATCAGAAAACCGAAGGACAGACATCAGAAAAGCAGTTAAGGTCACTAAGCCACCAACGAGTGTAGCGAAATAAAGGCCAGACGGGTAAAAATCTAGTGGAGGTCACCTCTCGAATGTTCACGACATTTCCGCTTACCATGATTGGATAAGATCGTCTTCTCAAGGAAGGATGCGGTTTTGGACGGAAATAATTGGTTCCTCTTACAAATACTTTGGAGGATACAATTACCACCGTTTTAGCAATATCATCGGTGGCAACGGGTATCTATTAATAGGCAAGAACCAGTTCACTTTTCGAGAACAGTGCTAGCCGTGATATCATGTCTGTTCGGGATCTAGTACCTGTCAGGTGCTGTGGCGTTGCTGAGCGGACGATACTCTCCACGGGGCACCAGTCATCTGACGCTTTGGGGCTATTTGGAGTGAAGTGATCTTAGGGCTACTGGACGGGTAGATGAGTCCGAGCTTGACCACGTGCTCAAACTCAGCGGGGGCTATTTTAGCTTGTCTGGTGTTAACCTGTGAGCCTTGGCAAACACTGGCGTGCCAGTCGTGACTATGTGGTGCCTCGTGGAATGTGCGACGGCAGGCAGAGTTGAATACTGTCGAACATCAGTCGGATACTTATCAACTGGGGATTTGTTACATGGGACTGATTGATACCTTATCGGTCGAAAGCCCTGTAACATTGAGCTATGTCGTTTAATCGACTAGACGGTGTCACCTGAAGCCTACCGAAATGTCGAAGTGCTGAAGAATGTCTATGACGATAATCGATTGTTGGACGTCAGCGATGGCTTAGATCCGACGGAAAGGCCCACGAAAACCTGAATTAAGTGTACGGGTGCGCTGACTGAACACTTTTACAGTGCTTTCGTTGGCCTCGCGAAGAGTGAAAGTGGTAGGCTTGTTCCAGTCGTGGGCTTCATGTGGGGTCATTTTGACCTCGGCTACTGTGTCGACAAGATGGCAATCGTGTACAAGCTAGGTCAGTGGATATGAGAATTTGGCTCTTCGTTTTGCTGACCAAACCAAAGATATCAGGCTGTCAGCAACGCCGGACTTTTTGCCAAATTTCTGAAGGTACCAGCAAAGATAAGGATTAGCGTTCGGTGCTGGGTGACGAGAATGGCATGACTGTTTGCAACTACTGTGTCACCGAGTGGTGGTAGTAGAGCATGACCTTGAATGCTGCGTGTTTATGGACTTCAGTTCGGTATTTGGGCCAGTAACTTGAGTATTCAACTTTGCAATGGCGCCCTGACTGCTCAAAGCGAATTGGGTAACAGGGATGCCTTTTGTTTCCCTGATCTGATCGGCAACATCAGCCAAGGTTGACAAAGTTGCTGATGGGTTTGCGCTGAGGATATTTTGCATCTCTATGCGAACGCTGGGATCACATCCCTTCAAGTAGAGTCTCCTGTATATTGGTCGTCCCTGTTAGCCTTCGCAGGTGGCGAAGTAGCTACGATGCTTTACGGTCACCGAGCTCATTCGCACTCAGAAGCTGAGAAATATGCTGCCGGTCGGAAAAGCCAATGCACTTAATTACGGCCGCTTCGTGTTGCTCGTAGGTGTCCGGTAACCACAAAATGCCGTCCACTTCGTTAGTGATGTGAGATGGCAGTGCCGCAACAACTTGATGAAAAAGGGTTAGCTCCGAAGTGGTTTGTCGTGGCGCGAAAGTGGCTTCTAACTGAGCAAACAAAGATATAGAATTATTTTTTCTAAAGGGTGCAAACGGCATGTTTAGTGCACTGACAGATGCTTCTGACACAAACTGAGGTTGAGGCTCCATTTTAGCAGAATCGAAAGTAAATCAATAAAAATCGAATATATATAATATGTAGATAATAAATCAGTTATACAAAACACAAATTATTCGAACGGGCTCACCAAGTTTGTACTGTACTCAGTAGGTTTCTTTCCCCAGACACGAGAATATCAGACGTGAAAACAAAAGACCGTTGTAGAGGAGTGTCAAATCCTTATTAGGAAAGATGTACAGGTGGTCTCCGATAGCACTATTGACGGCACCGAAAGGTGAATTAGCTAGGGAGGCTATAGACCAGCCGTCGACGAGCGAGTGAACTGGAAGAGTATGACACATGTGTGTGTCCGGGTTTGCGCCACAGTCACATTGTATATATCATGTGGTGGTGGAGAGTAGCCAGTGTTGAAGGCGTAAGCTGTTTGTTTCCATTTCTCCTCCACCTAACACGTGGAGATCCATTGGACGATTTTTTTCCTGAAATTGTTGTTGCGCGATCTCACTCTACATTTGCGTTCTCCACCACGATCCATGATGTCCATGGCCTTAGAGGCAGAATGTCTGATAAATGTTCCAGGATTCTTTGGTATTTATAAGCCATGTGCAGGCCATCTAGGAAACTGACGAAAAATCGAAGCGCACAGCTGTTGTGCAGTGGCACATTGACTTTTGGAAGCTTAAAGCCAGTGTGTTTTGTCACACCACCCCTTAGTAACGTGTGATGCCTTGTGTACGCTAGTCCTGACCAAAACGCAAGCCATGGCTGCGTAATCCACGAGTTGTGAACAACTCCGACGCTTTCATCCTTGAATTCGACCACCGGGTACATGTGAAAAAAAACATTGTTAATTAGAAGTGTTGCGGCAATTGTAATGAAAACGGAAGGACAGCCAGTGTAATTTATTTTCGCAGCAATTTTCCAAGTGTGTATGCTGGAGTAAATTACAAACGGTAGTAGCAGCTCACTACACTGAACACCTTCACGGTCCAACCAACAGGTGGATGTGTACATACGGGAGTACTGAAAAATGTACATACTGATGAAAGGCAACATCTTGCCAAAGGTAAAGCAGCGGTCTGCAAAACGTCGCACGCGGGTGCGTCCTCCAGCCGAAGCACTGGCTATCGTGAATAACCCATTCACCAAAACCACGTTGTTAGGCCTGACACCGAAGTACGTCAAATAGTCACAAACTATCTGACACTGTTTTTTACTGCCATCGGAACGAAGGTTCAAAGTGCACCACTACACTGCTGTTCGGCAGCTGCACATGCGCCCTTTCCACTATGCGAGTAAGGTATGTGAAGTGGACATATTTGGATATCGTACAAACCCGCGTAAAGTTCGTATGCGTCACTCAACTGGGAACGTTGAATAAGCGTTTAGTAGCCCATGCAGTCTAACGTCCTCACACAGGTGGCTGGCATGGTAAGAATTGAACACCAGCTCCGATTTACCGTACATACCAGCAAACTAAACCAATGTTTTTCACAACAGGGATTCCACATAATCCGCATATTGCGGACAATGATTGGCGGCATCCCATTCGGATTGGCCTGTCGCAGTGACTGAAGCCAAAGGACGCCTGCACAATTGGCTTGCGCTGCACCACTTGCAGTTCCACACTCGCACCACATATCCAGCGTGAACCCGAATGAATAAGACCGGGAGTTGTGTCAGTGAGGCCTTTGTGTCCAGCCGGCCAATGCTGGTTAGTCAGTTCATTGGCTAATAAGGGAAGGAAACCCATATCTCTCGGAAACTAAACAAAGAGAGGCTGCAATGACGAGACCTTAACCAAGAAAAAAGGTTTGTGAAATGTAATACAAGAAGCATTAAAGTAAAGGAGTACAGGTTAGTGCATACATAGAACACAAAGATGGAATACGAAATTCTCAATAAACCATGAAAAGCCGGCAGACCATTCACCATGCAATATCTCGACAAAGCCAAGGAAAAGAATGCATAAAAGACCGCGATCACTGAAGTTTCTGAAAGAAGGAGTGGATTAACTGTCAACGACCAGGTTGTTGGCCGATGCGGTCGTTAACAGGAGTAGAATGGATATGCTTATACGACTTACCTGAGCTTAACATATCCCTTGCCTCTTCGGCAAGTGGACATGGACAGGATGGAAGCCATGCTGATGCTGAATCAGCTCCACTGGTTCAGTCACGTCGGTCGGATGGACGATGACCATATCCCGAAGCGGTTACTGTATGAACAAGTGATAGCAGGTAAGCAAAATCCTGGAGTATGTAAATGGAAACGGAGGATCTTGAGAATTTTTCATAAATTTCTGGCCCATTATTCCTTCAGTGCCACAAAACCAATGTACAAGAACAACTAGCGAAATTCCGTAGCTTTTCAACGGTCTTGGTCCACCACAGACCGACATTTCCTAAGAAACACTTAAGTCAAGGCACCTTCCAGTCCCATCAATATACTGTTTAGGTGGTTCATTCGAAGTGGTCTGGGAGGAATTTTTCTTTCCGTTGGGTCTGCTCTCCATAGGTTCATTAAGGGCTCCATCACTCCATACCACCACATGTGCATGAAATCCAGCGGAAAACAGGTTGTCATGTCCACCTGTAACCTTCCGAAAGAGGACTGACCAACGTGATATTCTTATTGGCTTCGGGTGCTGAATTCGTCATCTGTTCGCAAGCCGCAACTGCTTGGCGGGAACACCATTTTTCGGTTAACATACTCTCTCGGTGTTGTATTTTTTTGCATCAGTAATAACCAGTGTAAGTTTTCACCTGACGAATGTAGGCTGTGGCAGGTGCACCACCAACCACGCAATCTGTTGGAACTGATCCAACAAAGTAATGCCCAGTCAGTATTCACAATAGAAAACATATCAACAATGGAATGCGAAGACTTAGCGCGTTGACCCCCTATGTATTAGTATCGACCTTGGAAGACGGAGTGTACAGAGGAACACGTCAATCTGGCGAGGTACGGAACCTCGGGGCGGATGTTACAAGATGGACAGCTTGAATGGAACAAGAGCAGGTGCAAAAACCGAAATCATCAGAAAGGTGCACATGAATGCAACTATCAAAATATTATTTATTATATTCGTTGCGAATCTAAAACGACATGCACATAAAGATCATATGTTAACAGCAACAAACCATTTTTCAGTACAATCGATGAGTCCGCAATTACGCTATCAATACACCCTGCGACATTCACAGGTTTCGAAAGAACGCAGGATAATCCCACGATGAACATTGTTGCTGGTGGGGATGTCAACCTTCTATGGACGGACTACAATTGTATTCGTGAGCTGTTGAAATGAGTTACACCGTCAATATGCAGCTGAAGCCGGATAACTTCCATGTCTTTCGCCCATCGTTCACATACGGCATACCTTATGCAACCATTCAAACCGAAGTGAACGTATTCTTCACCCTCGATGAATGTAGATGCACACTCTCGTTGTGTTCCTAACAAAAACGTGCACACAACGACAAACTAAGCATTGATTCCCTTAGTTGATCAAGCATAATATCGACGGCTTTCAAAGACAAACGAACTTCTACATCAATCGCGTACACACTTTGTATGAACGTGATTGTCTTCTCGTTCGTACCCACGACATCGTTTGAAACGATTATGGCAACAGTGTTGGAAGAGATTGTTACATATCTGAATCCTGTCATCGAGATAGTTCTTGTCACCGCAGCTGAAGTGACCGCCGAAGTGGAAAACTGTGGAACGGGATCAGGGGACCATGCTTTCGTAAAGGAACCTTAGTTGAAATTTTTCATGACATATAGTGTAGATGCAAGTGAATTTTTGCCCTACTATTTTAATGAACATCACAACAATCGCTAGCGTTGATAGTGTTGCAGAACTCGGGGAATCGCTGGCACATGTAGTGGCTCAATTAACCAACTAATGAGAATGACCAAAATACATATAAACACCAGGAGAAGCTGTAAAGGTGACGGGCCTTTACTAAAGGCGTACCTATAAATAAAGAGGTGTAAAAAGTGAACGGAATGATTCACTGGTAAGTTGAAATCCGTCGAATTGAATAGGCTGCCACTCGAGTGAGACAGAGCCAGAGGGTATGTTCAGACGACGATTGGTGGATAATTCCACAAACAATGTGGGATGACGAACGGTCGGCGTCGATAGATGAGCGAACACGCAGAGCTACAAACGTTTCACCACGCGATTACTTCGCTGGCCTAAACATCCACGCGCACGAAGGAAACAGAGATGACTTGCGACAATTCCCGTTCATTCTCGCTGATGACCAAAGTAGAAAAACTGATGGTGATTGTTTCAAACGGGTGTGCAGATGGAGCCAATGAGAAAGCATGCATAGAATATGTGCAAAAGTAAATTGCAAAATACACTTACGAGCTGTAGACACTACACACATCCCAAACAATAGCCGTGGACGTCGTACAGTTGCTTCCGAAACGTTACTAGCGCACTGGTTCAGCCAAACGATAAACGTTTGCATGCGAACTACCTGTCAGCCTTCGCGACGAGTTGCCAGTGATTTTTCACTTAACAAAGTAACTGAAATTTACTCGCAGGAAGTGAATGCTGCCGCTGGTATACCGTTAATATGTGAGTTTGGAATATCGTATGAGTGATGGTGGACGGAATATCCGGGAAAGTATGAAATATGCCGATTGTGTTGTGGAAACAGTTTTTGTTTTAATGCGCAAAAGATTTTTATCAAGAGCGCCGAGGAATTGAGCTAATTTAATGGCGGAATAGGTTGACCAGAGAGCTGAAGTTTTGTGATTTGGCAGATAGAATGAGTTAGCAACGGATGATTAATAATCACGCACCGTGTAAGTTGTAGATCATTTTTCTCAGGCTTCTGCATTCGAAATTCCCTGAAATAGGTGCCGACAGTCAACAAGTTCGAGTGTTTGTAACCATCCAAACGTGCAACTGGAAACTACTGAAATTTGGAGGCGCCGTGGGTAAGTAGATAAGGCTGCACCTGATGAATTCCAAACAAAATGCGGGTGGAAGTCGGCGTGATCTGTTCAACATATATACCGCCCACTGCAATCAGGCGTAAGCTGCTTTGGCATTATGGTAACAAAGAAATCGGCAAATTTGTGCAGTTAAATGACCCCCGAGGAGATGGAGTTTCATGTGCTTTCAGGAAAGAAGAGAGGTTTAATGTGAGATGTGAAGCATTGTGCCGCGCGAAGCATTTCGGGGTGGCCCACATGACGGAGAGCCTACGTGCACGCTATAGTACCCGCAACGTGAAAACGATGCTGAATTTTGAAAATAGCCAACTGCACAAATGATATCTCATAAACCTTGGATATGTTTGCTTGAATATTGCAACATCCAGTGGTTTAGTGTGCATGCAGTAAAGCATATGCTAAATAGTCGTGTGAGTATATGATACAACGAACTGTTTCAAGCAGGCTGTTTTTAAGGGGAATTAAACGGCAGGAGCTGGCACCTACATTATATGCATTTGACTGCTGAAACGCTTCCCAGATTCCACTCATGAACGTCATCAGGGAATGCAGAGGGTTTGAAGACACACATTGTGCTTGATATCGAAAGATAGCTGTCCGAATCCTTTTTAAAACGTTGAGTTCTTACTGGGTCTGAATTCATTCGGGAGTTTATTTCAAATATAAGAATAATTTACAATGAAGAATTTTGCTCCTATTTTTCTACTAGACAGTAGGATTGATAAGGTGAAGCCTTCATTCCTAGGCCATATAGGGAGTTGAGTTGTAAGTAGACGGTAAACTCTGTGGTGATGGCGTCCGAATTTAGGAGATTATAAAGAAGCGTCAGATTCAACTTTAGTCTGCGTAAGCAAAGTGTTTCAGTACCAAGTTTCTTGACAGTGTTGTCCATAGGTGAACGAAGAAGAATGCTCTAATAAGCTTTTGGTGAAGGACCTTTGAAGATTTTCCGACACAAACCTATCAGACTTGTGTGGATGAAAGTGTACGGATAAGTAACACTCAAGTTGAGGCCGCACATACATTTTGTAAGGTGTCAGCCTCGCAGCCGGTAGACTAAATGTCTTTTTGATACAGCCTATTGGTCTTTAAGATTTTGCTGCTCAGAAACTTACCTTTTCAGAGAAATCAAAAGAGTCCGAATACCGTGTTCCTAAATCCCTGACGAAAGTAAATAAATAAATAAATAAATAAAATATATTTCTCAACGCATATGTGAGAAGTGGCGGTATCAATAGTGTAACGGTCTGGTGGGGGAGAACCATTGGGTAATTTCAAACCACAAGTAACTAAGTTCCATTTGTTCGCTGAGAATGTCATCTACCGTGTTCTGCATCAAATTTGTCAATGACGCTAGGTCTTGTCGTATATTTTGTAGACGGAAAACGATGTTTCTAGGTCGGCGGAATGTCGTACCCAAAGACCACTCGTGCTGCTCGCATTTGGGTCGGCAATTCATCGGTCACAAACGTCCTAACATGTGTGTGTTGCCTCATCACCTCCAGGAATGTTTCGGACAAATGACGCAGAGGAGCGTATTTCTCACTTCGAACAAAGGTATACATCACAGGTTGTCCATGACCCATCTCGTCTGTAGCTTCAGGCTACAGCAGCAAATGTGAGCTGACAGAGGACCTACTTTTTGCGGTTGTTCCCATGCGTGACATCGAAGTTTGCCACATCAGGAAACCGTCTGAATAACTGCATTTACTGTCTGCGTGCGAAATATATGTGCGTGGATCTAGTATTGTCGTCTTTGATGACACGCGTTACGCCGTTTCTCTCTATATGATGCAGAATTGGTAGCGGATTTTCTGCTATATCAGTGTACGCTAATCCACTTATTTATTGTTGGCGGTTCCAACCGACAACGGACGTTGCAACTATCCATGGCAGATATATACTTACCGTAAACATCCGCAGCATACTGCTTCAACTCACCAGTTGGTGTGTTGTATTCGAAAAGATGCATCGAGTCGTTCACTTCACTTTCCGTGAGCCGACGATTTGTTAGCTCAGCACTGTACAGAAAGGCAGTTGTTCGTTGTTTCAGTTCAATTTGAAAGAGCTAACAACCAACCCGGTATTTCTCCTGACCATGTTGAGGCGTGATCGGCAACATTTACCAGGGGAATCGTCCAAGGGGAAATATGTGAACTGAACTCACTAAACACGTTGTAATCCACTGCTCTCGTTCTTGAGTCGCTTGTATTTTACACACCGGTATGCTAACTACCACGTAAACTCAACGGCAATCACGTTCACATGATCGTATGTCAAGCGTACACTGCCCGATTGTCTGCTTGAACTAAGTACATGCAAAACGCTGTAATTCTCCATGTATCTATCTGAACAATCTCTAAACTCGCTGAAGCTGGAAATTTCCCGATCCTCGAGGACGTCTCTAAAATCCTGTAGATAATCGTTTGCAGAATGCAGAATATGGAGTTACATCTTTCAGACAGTAATTACACTGGTAACAGCTCTTCAAATGATTGCGCGTTCACACCTTCAGAGCGCAAACCTTTGTTAATTTCTATTTCGGCGCTAAGTGCAGGATAAACCGAATTACGCTAGACCAAGCAAAAGTGGTCAACTCTCGTGTTACTTTCTCGCATGCAAATCAAGTATTTTCGAATTCTTTGTCGATACCACGGAAATATCGCTCGTTATTCGATGAATGTTTGCCCACAAACGGCAGATATCGCTTCTTACTGGAAAATTCCATCAACAAATTAAGCAAAGTAGCTAATACTGATCATAATAATAATAATAATGATATATATCTCGACGTTGAACCTGAACGGTTGTTGCTGTCACCATTATTACAATGTGGCTCGATAAACCAGAGTTGGTATGGGCTTTATAGGTGTACCGACATTTCTCTCTGTTCGGAAAGTGTGTGTCAGTTTTCGGCGTTTATGCTAGCCAAATGATACACAGAAATTACACCCACCGAATGTCGGGGAGTGATCTAATAGGGACACTCAATGGTCGTTCAGCGAGCGGCTGTTTTGTAGTGTGCTACTAGCGAAATCGGTCTCCATTCACACAAAAATAATGGGAAAACTGGTATAATGCGAGTGTTACGGCAAGTTTCAGTGATATGGTACAAGTGAAAATCCCAAATCAATTGTATCAAAATGTGCATTTCACGGATCCCAACATCATCGCACCTAGTTAGTGTTTTAATGGTCCACCACAAGTAAATCACTTTTGTACGGTGAAACAGCATGGCGATGAACAACGAGGACGGTTTCTGGAGAATATTCAAGAAGTATCGGGACTTCTTGAAGTAGTAGGAGGACCTCAACAGATTTCAACTGGAAACGTGTAGCAGTTTCTTTATCAGTAGTTCGCAAACGGCAGCAAGTGCCAAGAAACTTAAGAGAACAGATTTGCTGCCAAGCTGCCCGTACGAAAGTGTCGCGTATAAATGGGTACACCATAATCGTCGGACGGTAGCCACCAAACGGTAATATATTAACACAATGTTCATGACATTACTTTTAGATTCGCCGATTACGGCTTTAGGCCTCTTGGGTAGTTCACTATCGTAGTGGGGCATAGCGCGTCGAGAAGGCCAACCTTGAACATTCGTACGACTTCCAGATTGGACGGCCCAGCATATATCCCAGAAATAGATGTCTGTCTATGGCAGATCAGCGGCATGTGACTGAGATGATGCAGAACTTCAAAAACACTCGTGAATTGAAGTTCGGGATTGAGATGCACGCAGACGACCTACGCAATCCACGTAATAAGGAGTGTAAGGCTGACTCTCGGAGCAAGCTGGTTAAATTGCGCGATCTGCTGAAAACAGAAGGACAGTATTGATTGCTGTTAGGGGATAATTACTTACGATTCGCTTTCTTCGTTCCGAAAGGTTCATACCAAATGTGTCCTAAACTTACCGACGTCATTTTGGCGGACGCCACTCACAAGTTAAACTTCGGAGGCTTCATCCTGTAGCACGCCATGTTGGTAGGTGTAACTGACGTAGGTGTGACGTGCTTTACGCACTGATGCCTAATGAAACCTTTCCCTTTTTTATTGCGTCACACACCGTTCAAATCTCTTCTTCCCAGTCCACCTCCCATATCCCCACTGCCCCAATACACCTTACTCACACTTTTCCGAAATTTTCTGTCATGGACACAGACGCAGGGGACATTCCATTAGTTATCGATACGCTCACCACAGACGAATCAGAATAAGGGACGTCGCCAAAGTCTCTGAATCACAAAGACTTCTGCTTCGGACATTTCTAAAGGTCTTAATATGACGCCGAAGATGAAAATGCGCTCAATGGTCAATAAGATGCACATTTTTAGATTCTTCATCTGATATAATCCTTGCATTATTCTGGTCACTGAAGCTTGGTGTATCCATGAGACTTCAAACACACAACTACATGTTATAGGTTATCATATGTTCCGTAAAAATCGCGGTTCAGGACGTCGCGGTGGATGTTCAGTTTACTTAAGGGTGCAGTATTCTGCAACTGTACTCAATGAGCCGTGTCTTGATAGAATTGATGACTCATTGTGGCTGTCGGTGTCAATTGAATCCCGTGAACCACTATTAGGATGTGTTCACAGACCATCTAACGCCTCTCATGACGACTCGACCGATCTTAGTAATGAACTGAATTATGTATCAACATTGCCCACATAGTACAAAATGGATGGTGGAAATTTCAATATGCCCAATATCTCTTGGACCTGCTTCGCAGTCCCTACAAATCAAGCAGGGTTTCTTGCATGTATCCAAGTAAGTGGTCGGCGTCAACACGTTTGAGCACATACCAGACTAAACCACACTCTCGATCTCATTTTTACAACAGGTAACCGTTCTGCTAAAGTGTCCGTCCTAGAACGGTTCCCAGGAAGTGATCACGACGTGGTCAACCTGAAAGCCGTAAAAGTGTCGAAAATCATAAGTTATCGCCAGATAAAATTAATCGACTGGAACACGTTCGTTGAGGTCATTGGTGTGGGATTAATAATAATAATAATAATAATAATAATAATAATAATATAATTCTCAACGCATATGTGAGAATCACCCTTGGTTATGCGCGATCACTCTAGATATTTACAAACCATACAAAAACGAATAATTAAACACAAACACAAACGTGAAGTTTGTTGCAAGAAGGACGTGGTCAAAGAGAAAATGACTGTGGTTTATGGAACTTCGACGCACGCAACACAGGAAGAGATAGTTTGCTCATTTCACAGATTTAGTCTCAAAAAAATGGTATGTTACACTAATTCATTGTTTACAAGGTTGTGGGATGAGCGATTTTTCAAATATTTCAAGGTCGCTCCTGGAGGATGTCCAAAAGCACCTTCAGAATTTTTTGCTGTTAGGGAGTAAAACTGGCGTCCGGACATTGTCAAGATAGATCGGCTTTGGTGAGGCATGACGGAAAATCCCAAATCAAGCGAACGAATGGGCAGATTCCAACGCAGCATTTCGTCAATTGCTAGAAAACGTCACAAAGTTGAACATATCGTGAACCGTTCAGCCTAGACAAAGTTCCGTGCGTCCATCCGTCGCAGAAAAATTTCCTCGCTCAATGGATAATATGAGATTCGGGAGGGAGAATGTAATTCCACACGTTAGATGAGAAAATGTGGGGTTATAACATTTACTATGACAGACAATATGGATGGGGAATTTTTGACGAAGAACTCGTTCGATATTATTATTATTGCTATGATTATTGGAGTATATAGCCCTATCTACTGTTTGTTGTGGTATTTTACCATGCACTTGAGATTTATTCGGGTAAACGGATAATTGAGTCGACGGTTTGGAGGGCCGCATGAAATGTGCGTGACAACTAAAGCTCACATGACATCGTTCTGTTGGACTTATTATCAAGCGCCGAGTGCACATTTCATAGCAATTTGGGCATTGCATATACATGAGTAAACACATGTCATTAAAATAAGGTTGGGTGTCAAAGGGTTTGGTGAGCGCGCTGTAGACCAAGTGATAAATGATCTTGTGAGTAAACCATATAACAAACCGTTTCAAGCGAGCTGTTCTCGAGGGGCGTTGGACAGCAGAGTGGTTATCTACGTATTACGCATCCGACGGCTAAATGTTTTCCGGACCACACTGAAAAAGGTCATCAGGTGATACAGAGAGTTTGAGAATGGATATCGTGTTTGTTAACGTAAGATAGCTGTCCAAACCCTTTTTAAAACGCTGAATATTGTTACTGGCTCTGACTTCACCTGGAAGTTTATTCCGAATGTAGGAATACTTTACTAGGAAGAAGTTTGCACGTATATTCTTCCGGGATATCGGGGTTGACAAGGTGGAACCCTTATTTCTTAGTCTATATGGAGGGCTATGTTGTAAGTGGACGGTAATCGCTTTAGTGGTCGCATCCGAATGTATGAGTTTATACAGCTGCGTCAAGTTCAACTTTAGTATATGCAGCCAAATGGGATCAATGCCAAGTTTTTCACGACGTTGTCTATAGGTGAGCGAAGAGGAATATCCTGATAAGCTTTTGGTGAAAAATCGTTGCAGGTTTTCTAACACAAGCCTGTCGGATTTGCGTAGGTGGCAGTAAATGAAGGTGCAATACTCGAGTTGAGGCCGAGCACACATTTTGTAGAGCGTCAGCTTCGCAGCTGGTAGGCTGAACGCCTTTTTGATGCAGCCTATTGTTCTTTTAGTTTTTGCTACCTGGAAGCATACTTGTTCAGAGAAATTGAAGGAGTTTGAGTACCGTATTCCAAGATCTCTGACCGAAGTGGCTGTACCAATATTACAACCATCTAGTGAGATGAAGCCATGGGGTAATTTACAACCATAAGTGAGGATGTTCGATTTGTCTTCTGAGAACGACATCAGCCATGTTCTGCACCACCACCGCACGGACACTATGTCCTGCCGTATATTTTGTAGACAGAAATTGATACTACTGCCCTGGCGGAATGTATAAACGATTTTGATATCGTCAGCAAACAGAAAGGGCTTGCCATGTGTAATAACGTCGCACAGATCATTTATGTACATTGAGAAGAGCAACGGACCCAGAACGCTTCCTTGTACCACCCCACTAGTTACTGGTGTTGGTGTTGAACAGTGCTCTCCTATTTTCACTGTTTGAGTGCAACCTTCCAGGTATGACGACAGCCAGCTATACAAGAGATCTTGTATTCCAAAAGATGCTATTTCGATCAAGAGGCGCTCATGAGGCACACTATCAAAAGCCTTTTGCATGTCCAAGAGTATGATAATTACCGCACTTCCATCATTGACGGACGTCGATATATGGTTTAAGAATTCCAGCTGACATGTCATACGAGAGCGTTTGTTAAGGAAACCGTGCTGTGAAGGGTTTATAAGGTTTTGCGTCCCCAAGAATTCGACTATGTGCACCTTTATTATCCCCTCAAACATTCTCGAGCAGATTGATGTGTGGTTGATGGGACGATAGTTACTAACGTCCTGCCTTTGACCACTCTTGTGACGAAGCATGATTGAGGTTTTCCACTGAGGACGGAAGGTGCTGGATGAAAGTGATAGGTTGAACAAATTGAGTAGGAGGATGGGTATATCCTCACCTGCCTGCTTGACGATCATTGGTGGGATACCATTCGGTCCAGGATGGATTGAGGACCTAATGCTAGCTAGCTGTGAACGAACACTTCGAACATCAATCAGAATATTATTTAAAACTTTATCTGATTTTGATGGGATATTAGCAGGTAATGGGGTGCTTTCTTGGCTAAAGGAGGCAACGAAATGTGAGTTGAAGAGTTCGCACATCTTTACAGGGTCATCGATAACCGTTTTGCCTTTGAGAGTGATAGTTCTTATAGCAGGCTCCCTCACGGAATTCCTCCGTCTCATCAGTTGCACTAGTTTCGCATATCTTTGCTCACTACGGAGTGCGAGTTTCTCTTCGTCCATATGACGGAGTTGCGTCTGACGTTAAGATAGCTGTCCGAACCCTATTGACAATCTGTGTGGCCTTCAATTCGCATTTTGCTGCTCCCTTCAACACTGAAGAAAATTTATTGCCTCCACCTCTCTCTGTATTAACTAACACGTTCCTAAAGCAGGTTACCGTTGATACAATAAAAATAGGCTCTCAGTTATCTAATATTAAACCTTTTTATTTTCCTGGTATACTCCCTGTAGCTCTCAAACATGGAGGGGATGACATCTCTCTCCTTTTGCCTAAGATTTATGCACTTTCTCTATCGTTAAGTTCCTTCCCTCTTCAATCGAAAAATTCTTTAATTCAGCCCCGTTGCAAAGGTGGTTCGCCACAAAACATCAACAATTAGCGTCCTGTTAACCATACTTCAGTGTGTTATAGAGTGTTGGAAAAGATGATAAAATGACTTATGGTTGAATTCTTATTATTACAAAATCCTATAATCCTGTCCCAGCATGGGTTCCTCAGCAAACGTTCGTGCATGACGTGTCAGCTGGAATTCCTTAATCATGTCATAATATCTGCTGATTCAGGGAATGCAGTTATTATTATGCTCATGGGTATGCAAAATGATTTCAGTCGTGTGCCTCATAAGCGCCTTCTGATCAAAATGGCATCTTTCGGTATACATGACCCATTACTCAGCTGGTTTGCTTCATACCTTGCGGACCGCACACAAACAGTGAGAATAAGAGATAACAGCTCAACGCGCAGACCAATCAATAGCGGAGTGATTCAAGGAAGCGTCCTGGGAACCTTACTCTTACTTATATAAAAAGATTATAAATGTAAATTTATCAAACAGTAAACTATTCCTATTCGCTCATGACATCAAACTTGTCTATACTTTTCCTAATGCCGATTTCAATTCTTCTTTAGGAAATATACGGAAGTACATCATGTCATCAGAGTCTTGGTGTCAAACCTGGCTGATGAACCTGGCTGATGAAATTCTCAGCCAATAAATCCACCATTGTCTCACACGGTTCTCATATACCAGAGGACTTTATAAAGCTAGATGGTCATGCAATTCCAACTGCCAACTCAGTCCGCGACCTCAAACTCATTCAATTTTGCTGAACATAAATTTTACATAGTAGCTAAAATTATACGAACGAATGGATATATCAGGCACTCATTCTTTTTTACCTGCAGCTCTACTGCATCTTTATAAGCTGTACGTACGACCACAACTTGAGTACTGCACGCTCATATATAGTCATTTGCGAAAGTCTAATAGGCTAGCTCTGNTTCTCAAGCTGAACCTTGCGCTCATGTATAATCTAGCTTATGGCAATAAATTTACTGTCAAACTCGCGATTCGCCTTCAGCACAGCTCAAAATACACCAGGAACAAAGAATTCACTTTGGAAACTCTTTAATCCCGTAAAAAAAACGTTCAAATTTTTTCCTAGCGAAATATACCTACATTTGGAACAAACTCCCACATGCAATTAGAACCAGTAAGAATATACATCAATTCAAAGGAAGCTTGGGAAGTTTCTAGACATTAAAGAACGTCAGGTTGAGTTTCAAACTCTGTCTGCCCGGAGACGATATCTTTGAAAACGGACCTAATAACATCTAAACATCAGATCTAATCTAATAACAACCGAGGATAAACCTATACCAAATGATATAACGCCACACACACTTCGAATTGCTCAAAGCTTTCAACTTCGCAATTTGAAGAATTCCTCATTTTTGAAACTTACTATTTCTTTAGCAGGATAGATCTTGTATACAGCTCTGCCGAAAAATTAAAGCTGCATAAAAATCTACAGCCGACATATGGGAACATTTTAAACATCCCCGGTAGTAGTAACCAAACCATCCTAGTACACTTTTACTTCATATATAGCGAATATCAGTTGTGTATATCTATCAACCACTACGCAATAGCTGTGCAAGTTGAAACAATTTAACAAATATATAGCTTAACCTGTTCGCCTCATATGATTACATATAAATATGCGCTTCTTCCTATCCTAACAAACAATCTGGTAATCTTATAGTTTTGCTAAACATCTTTTTCATCGTACATAACGGCCGTAAATACTAAATCGAAATCGGAATTCGGCTGTAGTCATATACTAGGAAAATCTGTGAATCGATCACTTTTCGCTTTGTACGATAATGATTGTTTGTTAGATATATATTTTTTATTGACTAACGTAAAATTATAAGGTTTGTGTGAAAAGGTTAGTCAAGAAATGTCAGATTTCATTATCCGTCATACTTCATATGACGATTTTACGTTCTCCTGCTAATCACGTAATTTTGTTTCCATTCTTGATTCCACGATAAATTCTAACGCGAGACAACATTCCACAACGTCCGTTGAATCACAATCCTGTACTGGTTGTACAATTTGGTTCGTGAAATTCCGTCGATTTGAGGAAATAACGGAGTCCAGTCCAAATATCGTCCATTTCTCCAGAAAAATCAGGACCCACCTATCTTCTTTCGTTTTCCCAAAAGTTTCTACATATTTTTCCGAGGTCGCCTACATCAACTGACGGCGAAATTCTTCCAGCGTTCATTTTCTGCATCATGAAAACCTTTTTTCTGGCGTAACCTTGAACATAAGGCCAACGTTGTAACGCGCAACCGAAACCAGCAAGCGCGCACGGATTGAATTCGAGTTGTGTGACGGAACGTGCTGCTGTTTTGTCGGTGCTGTTTTAGCTCACGTTTGTGTAGGTCGTGTGCATGGCTTACTGGGCCTTCGGCTCATGCTTGTTTGTATTGGTCCTCTGTCCAGGACTTTTGTTCGAACCCCTACTTCGGAAGAACGCCGTCTCCTGGTGTGTCCACGTTGCCCGAAGGTTGGTCCGCGAGCATTCGGAGTAGAGTCGGCTGGCCTGCATGTTACAACGTTAACCTTGTGAAGCAAGAATTGATGTAACAACTTAACGTTTTTTATCGAATATTGAAAATTCTGAGAACTATCGTTCCAGAAGCAAGTGAGCCAGCTGCCCCTCCATAAACTAGAATATTCCTATTATTCTGCCCGTTTTATTACTCTAATTCCATAAATGCTGTATCGTACATTTAACAATTATGTGTACGGTATAGGTTTCACGCTGAAATGTGTGTACTGATCACGCTTATCCGAGCGTGTTACCCACAGGTGCATTGAGAAATATACCATTATTATTATTGATATTAATATAATCATCCGGGTGGAGAACAAGAATAGACACATTAAGAGTGCTGTGTGTGAACGTTCAACAGTATATGCGTTAATGAAACATATTGTTGAACGTTCAAAGAGTATGTTTTATGATCGTCTGTGCGTTGCGGGTATACAACGTATGAAGTTGTTTAAACCACCGGTGAGATATGAGAACTTCTGTGCACTTCTGAAAAAGTTATCAGAATTTGCAAGATGTGTGTTTCTTAGGCATTTCGATAATAGTCGAATAGATGACGTCACTTCCGAGAAAGGGATGTGAAATGTTCGGTGTGAAAAACAGCGAACGTTTTACGTTGCCGTTGGTGAAAGTAGTAGATATGATTGCAGCTTCTTTTCACAATGGTTGATGCCGTGTAGCCATCTGGT